>VOPJ01003236.1:0-128861 GCA_014673585.1 Semibalanus balanoides
ACAAATTAATCCTGCAGGATTCAGGATTCAACAAGATCCCAGATCTAAGACCCTAGGTATCCTGGATCTGGGATTTTTATTTTTATTTTGTCCATGTCTGATGAACAGCGGTGGTGTTATGCTTCAATGCATCGGACACCGCAAAGAGACATTGATGTTTCATATTCCGACTAAATCCTTCCATTGTGCTGCAAATGGGTATATGCCGCATGGTGCACTGAGGTCAATCCCAGTGGTATTCCTGAATTTCGTCCGGAACAAGGAATGCATAGTTTTCAGATAAATCCAAAACAACTAGGGTTTATTTGAATGGAAGCTATTTCTTCAGATTATCAAAGTACCTGATATGTCGCTGAGTAATGTAATGATGCCTTGCCAACAGCGTTGTGCTCGAATCATTTTTTTCGACTGACGACTCTGACTTATTGTCTGAGAAACAGTTTTTACTCGACTCGACTCTGGCTCACTCATTCCGACTTTGACTTAGCTCCTGACTCAATTCTGACTCAAGGTAAAATGAATCGACTCAAAGTTGAGTCGACTCATTTTTGACTTAACAAAACCAATAATTATGGACAGGAGGGGGAGGGGTGCGGTCGGTTTTTATCCATGCAATGCCATAAGTACAGTGTTAAATCTGTCAAATCTCGACATTTCTGCGGCTTCCAATCACTCACTTGGCCCGCGAGAATCAGTCGACTCAACTTTGATTAATGTGACTCAACTCTGACTCAAACGAAAATATATGTGACTCAACCCTGACTCGACTCCTATCATATTTTTTTTATTGACCCAGCTCACTTGAGTCCAACCGCAAGAAGGTTAAGTCAAACTTTACTCACGACCTTGCAAGAGACGAGCACAAAACCATGCTAGTCAAGAGAACTGTAGACCTTTTCACACTCTTTTTCCCTTATGTTTTGCGAAGGGTATCGATGCAGATAGAAATTAAAGGGAGTGTGCCTAACTCCTTTTGAAAATGTAATATATTTTTTATTAAGCGTAAAGAAGCTACTGGCTTTTGATTAATTGGTTACGATAAAATTCACTCTGTCTGGAGCCCGCTTTAGTTTTAATTTTTACTTATTTTCTGTTTTGAATTTGTTTTGGTTTCAAAACTTCAAAAAACGATCGTCACTATATTAACAGATGTAGCGAAAATGTTACCTATAATTGGTCGCACTGGCCAGAGCATAACAATTATATGCTAGCGGGTTGTATTATTTCTAAGAGCAAATGCCTTTCTAGTGCCGCAAAAGCTCTCCCTGGCGCACCTATTGCATAATTTCAACTCTTCTTTGCCAGAACTTCGTGATTCGGCCCGACTCCTGGCACTATCCTTCAGCCAAACCTCCAAACGTGACTTCTGGGGCGAAATGAAGTACATGGCTTAAATTCCCAGAAATATGTTCTCACATAAAGAACTAAGTGGTCAACAACTCCACAATGACCAATGTTTGTGTTAGGTCGCACAACCTCACCCTATTAAAAGAAGGTCTCATCTTCCTCAGTCAACTTACTGCGCAGTCATTCAAATTAATATTAATATTCTCTTGTTAGTTCTAGTGCTTGGGTGTTAATAATTTAATACAATGTACCATTTTGCGGTAAAATTTCACGCAGTGGTATTCGAATTTGTTACCTGCATTTTCGCTAATTCCACAAGAACTTCTTCAAGAATAAATGTATCATAGATGCTCAGATTTTTCGTGCAGACAAGGAGTTCAGGTGAAGGCCCAATACGCGGTGACAATATTTACGCCTCCTAAGGCAAATATCCATCAATTTTGTGAGTGATCAAGGGTAATCAAAAAACGCTCTTTCGCGTGGTGAAGTTAATTTTTGGATTGAAGTTTGACAACAATATAAAAAATGCATAACAAATTTGGGTTAACAAATCACATGTAATTTGCCCAATAGTTTTTTTAAGAAAATTACCATAGGCGTATTCTATGATTCATCCTGATAACAAAAATTTATACTTTTGCTAATTTAGCACAATCATTCTTTGAGAAAATAACCCTCAAAGGTAGCATGTCCTTCTAAGTTCTCGAAATTTATCAAGGTCACAACTCCTAAACCATTAGGTTTGGAAGCGTGCCGTTCTTACGAACGTGTTCCGGACCATCATTAACCCTATAAACCTAATTGTATCCAAATTCGAGAGATGGTGGTGTCAACCCTCATGTCGATTTGTCTTGGAATGCCCCAGTTCCCCCCCCCCATTCCCTCTTATACATTTTTTTTAAAGAAATGCTCATTGTGATAAGGAAAATTGAACAATCTAAGATTTAAAAAAACATATATGACGGGTATATCTCGAGATCTCTGTGGGGCTGAATCCGCCACCCTGTCACTAATAAGGGTTGCCAGGAGTGTGTCACTAATAGGGATAATAGCATGCGCCTTCTTTAAATTAGCAGTATCATGTTAATCATAATGCATGCTGCTTTTTAGCAGTCATGTTGGTAACTCAGAATACAGGTGTTTTAGCAACCGCAGCAAAGCGTGGCTTCGCTCTTATTCAAGGTATTTTGAAACCAATTCTGTTCGACTTCCCAGATCGGTAACAATTGACAGACAGTTGTGTTCAGCAATCGCAAACCAGTCTCGACTCACCAACCCTTACTTCCGCAGGTGGCCAGCACCCAGTGGAAGAAGGTGATGGGTGTGCTATCCGGCAAGCTCCCGAACATCCCGCTTTCGGAGATCAATGCCGACAAGACCCACGAACGGGACGTTCACCAGTTCCTGTCCGACTTTCCCGCCGCCGGGATCCGAAATCGACTCGACACCTATACATCGTTTCTGTTCGTGCGACACCCTCTAGAGAGATTGGTGTCTGGGTATCGAAACAAGTTCGCCCACGCAGCCTTGGACGCTTATTTTCCGAAACACTTTGCTGCTGGAATCAAGGCACGCTATGGGAGCAGAAACACAACTCGCAGCAGTGATGACTCTGGTAAACACGTCCAAGAGCGAGTCACGTTCGAGGAGTTTGCTCGATGGGTATCCGACCCACACCCCACAGCTGGAGCGCGCAACGAGCACTGGGCCCCGATGGTGGAACAGTGCTACCCGTGCAGCATCCCGTACACAGTGATCGGTAATATGGAGACGCTAGTTGATGACGCTCACTATGTGTTACGTACAGCAAATGTCACCACCATCGTTTTCCCTGAAGGATTTCACTCGGGAACGCGCAGAATTGCTGGCGAAATGCTCACTTCTTTGCCAGACGACGTCTTTAGACGGGTTCTAAGACTGTACCTGGAGGATTTTATCGTGTTTGGGTACCATCCGTCGGAAGTTTTTGTGGGGAACAGAACCGCCGAGATCATCGCCATGTTTGAAAACATACCCCTATAAGTCTGATTATTTTGACCTGCGGGTCTGTGGGGGTCTACCCCCGAGGAATATGTGGAATGTCTAAAGACCGAAAGAAGCTTTCGACGTCAAAGTTTTAGTTGCATTAGTCTGCGCCCGGATGCGTTACGGGTAGGCTGCGCTCCGGCCACCTGAGCGCTCAAACGGCCAGTGAGCTGGCACCCTGGACCCAGTGGGCAGGTCTAGCCTTTGTTGTAGTGGAACGGTGCTCGAGCAGACAGTGTATTGCTGGCGACTTGTTCTGTGTGAACTGCCACTACAGTCAACAGTCGGTTGATTTGTTTCGAGGTTACGTCAAGTTGTTTTCCGAGGTTACGTCAAGTTGTTTTCCCGAGGTTACGTCAATGTGGCTTATATAGCAGTCTGATGGAGTTTTCGGTGTGTCATTATTTATTTGTTAAAGTGAGAAATACACTCGCACGGTAAAAAGACAGCAGTTTTGTTTGTTGTATCGTATCCGTTAGAGGTAAATGCTTTTGCATGTCATTTCAAAGTTGTATATGCCGTTTTCACGATGGATTATTGTGCGAAACATTGTAAAACATTTTAATATGTTTTAAAATGTTTCGACGATCTATTCCTTTACCACACAATTTTTAGGTACATGCGATTTTTTGTCTTAAAATGTCCCTCAGAATTGTGTAATATGATGGTAAGACTATCATATGTTACAAAACAGCGCTTTGGTGGTAACTAGCAGGATGGTGATATATAGGTTAGCTGTGATATATAGATTATCTCCACCGATAGAATCTCTTCAAATAATTCGTAATGTTTCAGAAACTAACTGTGACGTTGCACACTATTGGTCGTACAACGAGCAGACTCTCCCTTCGGCTCAGTTAACCCGCGCGGCGTTTTAGGGGGGGTAAATATTACCCCCATCCCGGATTTCCGCCAATAACTTGAAAAACTTGTAACAGATAACGACGTAAAAGTTCCAGTAACCTTATTCAGCATCAATTTGACGTCTTCCTAAAAAAAAGGCATCGAAAAGTATTCAACTTTGGGAGATAACTGACGTTTTGATGACGTCATATCATGCATTTTGGGTGAATAACGATACATGTTTGCTGCATTGGTAGAAAAGAAAAACATAGTTTAGATGCAATTGCAAACGCCAAACTTTAAAAGGCAAGTACATTTAATTCTCTACAAAATGGCAATATCGGATTTCCACCAATTTTTGTTTTTTTGCCCCCTTCCAAAAAATCCAAACAAAACTTTGTTTAAGAAATGTCACCCACTTTTTATTTCTCCTCAAGGGTATTTTTAAAAAAAGGAATTTATATTTATGAGAGAACCAAGTGTAAATAAATACCCAAACCAAAATTCAAAGTAATATCTGTATTTTTCAATGAACTGATGCTCTCCAAGATGGTAAGTAATGAACGTCATTTTTCTCTTTTTTCCACCTGATACAGATATATAAATGCCATTTTGGTGCTTATGAGACAAAACTGACCTAGAAACATGCATTGTTTATTCATATTAGTCAGTTTCCAGTTTTGACCTTAGCTGATCTGATCTTGACCTTTTATGGGGTCAAGTTGTAAAAATGGCTGTTGCTATCGATTTTACGTGCAAAATAACCACTAAAACATTTGTCATAAGACTTTCTTTGACCTCTTCGTGACAGTGACCTTTTGTGACCTGACCTTGACCTTGACCTTTGCATGCCAAAATTCCGTTTACTTAATGCAGGAGATGTATTACACCTTGAGTGCTTTTATGTGCATTTTGATAAAGTCTAATCAAGAGTAATATAATTGAAAGTATGAAGCATTAACTCAATTAACTACGAATTTTCCATATGACTGACGTTGACCTACCATTTGACCTAATTTGAAAAATCGGTATGCATTCAATTCGTTTCATTGAGAGCTTTTGATCACCGCCTTGCGCGTCTCGCTGCGGTTATTGGTTCGGAAGATAAGAGGGGGTAAAATTTACCCCCCCCTACGCCGCGTGTTCGGCTGGAGACCCCTACGCCGCGTGGGTTAACGCTTAGGGGACTCGCCCAATGCAATGAATAGCAAATTGATTCTAGCATATTATTACACAATGCTCAGACCGACCTGCCCAGACATGACACTGCCAGATTTAGTAACTAGTATGACGGTATGCTAAACTGAACGAATGAACTTAAGACACATATGATCTTTAAAACGGACAATTTTAAATATTAAACTTGTTATAAGCTCAATTCATATTTCAATAACTTTAAATAGTAATAATTTCGCCTATATCAGTATTAGTTTATATTGGAATATATCTTATAATAAGCCTTACATACCAACAGATTTCAAAATATTCTGAAATGCTTTACAACATTTTGCGCAAAGTAATCAATCGTAAAAACGGTTAATGCCTTCGGTCATTTACCTATTTGATAAATTTGAAGGTACTTTATATGGAATAGGTCACATATAATGGAGTTTGATCTGAGATAGAAGATTTGTAGAGCAGATCAAAAAATGGGTTGTGACTGAAAAATCTTCAGCCACAACCCATTATCGATCTGCTCTCCAACTCTGCTATCTCAGTTCAAAACCTCACGTTAAAGGTGAACTAGTATTCTCCTTAAATATAAGGTGAATTTCTTACCACATTATATCCTGTTACAAACAATTTTCCAGGGCTGGTAAAAAGTGCGATGATGATACATAAAGCAGGTGCCAGAAAATACCCTTTCAAGTTTGCTTGGGGTCTAAAAAGGTCATTCTGCAGACACAACTTTAGACTTTTAACTGTGAGATAATCCATTGTAGGGGTTGCCAGCAGCTGAGTGCAGGAGTGCTGCGATAGTCTCCGGGGCGGAGGCTGTCAGTCCAGCTGAGTATTGTTAACGTCGCGAAGTCGTTGTATCACGCGGCATTGTTGGTAAAACAGTTGAACTTGGAGCGTTCGTGTTAAGATGGCGGAGCGGGCGAGTGGCGGTGATGCGTTCGGAGCGATTGGCTCCTGATAAAGTTGGCGAGCCCTGGAGCCGCTGGATATTCGCCGGGGAGTCGGAGCTGGGCAGCCGGTACGAGAGCTGATCGCTCTCGCCCTTTTCTGTGCTTTTTCACTGTTTTGTCTTGGAAGACCATTAAATACAATGCTCAAACATGTAATCGTGCTGTTCCACGTCTACAATTGGTGACAGGCGACGAGCCATGGCCTGCTAAAGCACTTTAAATAGCATGTAAAGTACATAAAAATCGCGGACCGCAGTATTGAATTGTGTTCGCGGCGTCATTGCCGTTTCGTGTATCGGTATGGCGGCTGTTGCTTGCCGTTCTGATCCTACTGATCGCCGCCAGTGGACGCCGACAGCTGGACACCTGCTTAGTGGCTCGGCCTCTGCGTTTGCTGGGTAGCCGCTGCTACCGTTTCTGTCTGCGCTGAACGACTGCCAGAGCTTCGGTCGTCACCTGAGCGGCTTTTCCGGCTTCCGATGTCTGCCACCGCCGTGTCGCCGCCACCGCCGCCACCATTGTCAGGGCGGCTGTTCCTGATTCGTCTGTTCGTCGCCGCCGTCGCTGCTGTACTCTGAGCAGCCGCGGCCTTTACTCAGTGCTCTCCCTCTCTGTCGGCTGCCGCTGCCGCTGGGAGGCTGCCGCTGACGCCTTCTGGCAGGCTCTGTTCTTGCCGCCGCCTTGGGAGGCTGCCGTTCTTCTGGGCGGCTGTTCCTGTCACCCGTGACCGACCGCCGTGTCGCCGCGCCGCCGCCGCTGCTGTTGGCTAGCGGCTGCGCCTCTGCCGTCTGTCGGGTGGATGCTGCCTACGAGCGGCCGCGGCTTCTATTCCGTCCGCTACGTCACCACCACTACCGCCGTCGGCGTCGTCTGCTGCGGCGCTGCTGCCCGCGTTCAGACAGCTGACCCGGTCCGACTTACCGGTCTGACCGCGCCTCGGCCTACCCTCGTCGCGTCGCCAGCTGCGCGGCCGCTACCGACGTTCTCTGACCGGCCTGTTGGTCAGCTGCAACTACATACAGCTGTTAATAATAAGTAAGAATGTGATGTGCTTTGTGTAGTGCTGTTTGTTTGTCGTGATTGTCTTACCGTCCGGCATCATGGATCAGTTCAGCCGACGTTGGTCAGGTGAAGTGTGCCCCGTTTGCGTGGGTGGCTTTTCATTTGAGGCTCCAAAGTTTTCTGGGACTGGAAGTGGGTCGGGATTTAACAGATTTTCGGCTGATTTGGACACTTTCTTCACTTTCCACAATATTGATGATGAGCTGAAGCTACGGTTTCTTCCGTTGTGTTGAACGGGTTTGCGAGGGACGCATTTGAGGGCCTCCACGGGGAGGAAAAGAGACTCTTACAAGCCGGGCTTGTTGCTGCTCTTCGCCGCTCCTTCGTTAAGCCTGTGCCCTGGATGCCCATAACCGGCTCCGATAGTTGAAGGTTTGACCCTTCCTCTCCCCTGGACCCTTTTGTCATTCGGCTACGATCACTGGTAGCTGCGGCATTCCCGGGTAGTGTCTGCGATCAGGTGTTATTTAACTCTTTTCTCACGGCTCTCCCGGGGGACTACCAGCAACAGGTAATCGCAGCTGGTATCGAGACGTTCACGGAGGCAGAAGAGAAGGTAGGGCACCTTATTCGGAGCGAGCGGGTGCAGGCACCGGTGCGCCAGGTAAGCCAGGCAAGCCAGGCGTGTGAGAGCAGTGTCCTGGAGAAGGTGCTCCAGCGTCTGGAGCAGCTGGAGCGCCCCACCAGGTCGCTCAGGGACTGCCCCGCCGGTGCCAGGCGAAATGTGACGCGCGTGAGGCGACGTGGAGGGGGTTCGGCCGTGAGGTGTCGGCCGGGAGGTGATAGTCTGGAGCGTGATCGGCGAAGCTGCTTGGCCTGTGGCAGTCTGTCACATTCTCGCGTGACGTGTCCCCATCGGCGTTTCCCGATGTTTGCCAGTTGGGAAAAGGACGGTCTATGTCACGAGCTTGCGATCGGGGAACGAACCAGGGGCCACGGCCAGATCGCAGCGCCAGTCAGTGTCCCCAGAGGTCTGCAGCATGAGGCCGACACGTGAAGATGTCCTTCTGGGTTGCGTAGTTCTGGCGCTGAATTATACATGACTTTTGCAGGGACGGTTCGCCGGAGTTGCGTGTTACATTCTCTTAGATACGGATCTTCCATCAATGTGCTCAAAACAAATCTGTTTTGACGTTCTGCCTCTTTGTAACCCTCCTCAAGACTTCGGACTAAAGCCAGGACAGCGTTCACACGAGTGCCGCTGTTGGGGCTCGTGAAAGTGCCTGTTAAAATAGCAGACCAATCGCATGTCATTTCTTTTTATGTCACTGATTCGATTAATGTACCGTGTCTTCTCGGGCTAGATTTTCTGCGAGTGGTGCCCTGTGTGATTGACCTTTCCAGCAAGCGGCTTCTCCTGACTGAGCAGGACCATGTTCGCTCTATCTCTGCTGAGCAAACTTCAGTGGGCCGTGCTGTTTTAGGCAGTGACTTTTCGCTTCCCCCTGCAGCTGAATGTTTCATGAAGGGATATGCTCACAATTGTGATTATGCTGGCCCTGTTATCGTGGAGCCATGTCTGATTATCCCGGGCGTTGAGGTGGTGAGATGTATCGCCACTGTTTTGGACTCCGCTGTGCCCCTCCTCATCAGAAATATTACGGCCGAAAGCATAACTCTCCCTAAGCACTCTCAGGTAGCCGATTTAGAGGTGAGTTTTGAGGAGCTCTCGCCTGAGCCTGGTTCTGATTCGAGCGGTTCTGTGAATATCGAGTCGAATGTTGACCTTTCTGATTCTGACCTCACCGAGCCACAGCGCAGCGCTTTGTTGGCGGTGCTGAAGAAGCACAGCACTATGTTTGACGGGCATGTGGGTCACACGACACTCATCACACACCAGATTGACACAGGTGACCATCCTCCGATTCGACAGGCCCCGCGGCGCATTCCTCCGCACTTGAAAGAGCAGGTTCGTGAGCAGCTTGATCAGCTGGTGAGGGATGGTGTGCTGGAGGAGTCTGATGGTAGCTGGGCTTCACCCATTTGTTTAGTTAAGAAGAAGTCTGGTGAAATTCGTATCTGTGCTGACATGAGAAAGCTAAATGCGTGCACGCGCCTGCCTGCGTTCCCGATTCCACGCATTGATGACACCCTCGATGCGCTGGCCGGGATCTCTTTATATTGTGTGCTGGACAATGAACTTGCTTATCACCGGTGACCCGGGCCGGCGGCGGCCGGAAGACGGCCGCCCGCGTCCCCGGCAACACTTAACACGTAATCCTTACATATAGACGTATGTGTTTCGGTTTGAACTCATCCCCCTTCACGTGCTGCAGACTGTTAAATATCGTGCTGGGTGATATGCCCTCGGAGTCGTGCTTGCACTGTTTTGACGACATTATCCTGCATGGTAAGTCATTCCCCGAAGTTTTGACAGCACTTGATGAATGGCTGCTCCGGTTACGCGCGGCCGGTCTCACACTCAATCTAGCGAAGTATCAGTTTTTCAGGAAAGAGGTGAAGTTTCTCGGACATGTGATTTCAGGTCAGGGCATGGCAACTGATCCGGAAAATGTGAGCAAGGTGAAGGAATGGCCGCAGCCGCGGACAGCCAAGGATCTGGCCAGTTTTACCGGTCTGTGCTCTTATTTTCGGAAGTATGTGCAGAACTTTGCATGCATTGCTGCACCCCTGTTTCGTCTCACGGGCAAAGGTGTTTCGTTCCAGTGGTCACCGGCGGCGGAGGAGGCTTTTGCAAGCTTAAATAAAGCTCTAACAGAGGCTCCGGTGAAAAGCTTTCCCAGGTTTGGTGACGGAGCAGGGAAATTCACGCTCGACTGTGATGCCAGTGACCAGGGGATCGGTGCTGTTCTTTTGCAGGAGCAGGATGGGGTCGAGCGAGTGATAGCCTATGGGAGTCATCGCTTGTCAAAGTCACAGAAAAAAGTACAGCACACTAAGCAAAGCGGCTTTTTTGCATGTGTTGTGCTTTGTGCAAGAGTTTTCTCATTACCTCACGGCAAGGATTTCAACATTGCGTAACTGGACCATAGCAGCCTTCCAGCTGGCTTTAATACATTAAGAATCCTCGCGTATGCTGGCGCGCCGGTGGCCTCGAGATCCTCGGCAATTTTCATTTTCAGATAGTGTATCGTCCTGGGGCGGCAGAACTCGGCGGCTGAATGGGCTTGAGAGGCGGCCCGCCGAAGGTGGAGGATGCTGCTTGTAGACTGAGATTGCTATCGTA
Organism: Semibalanus balanoides; assembly: GCA_014673585.1. Classification (NCBI taxonomy): domain Eukaryota; kingdom Metazoa; phylum Arthropoda; class Thecostraca; order Balanomorpha; family Balanidae; genus Semibalanus; species Semibalanus balanoides. The sequence continues at coordinate 10,597 of VOPJ01003236.1, forward strand.
TCTCCGCGCTCAACTGGGCCCATCAAGTTTCATTCAGAGTGAGCAGGCTAAAGACGAGGTGTTGTCTGAACTGTCGCAGTTACTGGTCACTGGCCCGTGTCCTTCCCGTCATACTGTCTCCAGTGCCGTAAAACCGTGGCTGAGGCATTGGTCGCGCTTGCGTCTCCTTGACGGCGTGCTTTTTAAGGTCTATCGCAGCCGGCCCCAGGCTCCTGAAGCCTTGCAGGTGATAATTCCATCGGAATTGGTAGCGGGCGTGCTCACCTCCCTCCATGCGGGTCCTTGCGGAGGTCACTTTGGACGCGAAAAGTTACTCAAGCAGGCGCAGGGTCGGTTTTTCTGGGTGGGAATGTCGGCAGATGAGGAAAAGTTTTGTCAGCAGTGTGACCGCTGTGTTGGTCGCAACGCACCGAATCCACAGCCCCGAGCAGCTATGGTAGCTGTATGCGTCTGAACCATGGGAGGTGGTGTCAATTGACTTTCATGACGAATCTGCCGACAACAGCGCGTGGTAACAAGCATTTGCTGTGTAGTCTGTGACCACTTCACCCGGTAGGGTGGAGGTATTCCCACTGCCTGGACATGCTGGCGGTAACTCTCGCTGGCGGTAACTCTCGCTGAGACGTTGGCTTCACAGGTGTTTTCTCGCTTCAGAGTGTCCCAAGCGTCCTTCACTCTGACTGTGCAGCCAATTTCAGGAAGCCAAGTGATTGTCGGAGCTGTGTCGCGTAATGGACATTCAGAAAGCAAACAACTGCATTTCATCCACGGAGAAACGGCCGCTGTGAGCGGGTCAATATGGCTATTCTGGGGATGTTGGCCAAGTACATATCGGTAAACCACGATCAGTGAGACCACCACTTACCCTTGCATGAGCAGGGGTACGTCATCGCCCGGTTATCGTGCCCAAATTCACAAATCTCTTGGTTACAGCCCCTTCTTCATGATGTTTAGGGCGGGAGCCGGGTCTGCCCATTGACACTGAGATTGACTCTCCGTCCACCGCTCGTGCCAGGTCCGCCGCTGACTACATAGACGAGTTGTGTACTGGCCTCCGGACCGCGTAATCGGAAACGATCCGAATTTCAGATGTGAGGCACCGACAGAACGAGCAGCTGTATGACCGAAAACTCAACACGTTTCATTACAATGCTGGTGACCGTGCCATGCTGTTTCGTGGTATTGTTAAGCAGGATGAATATCACAAGTTTCTCAGGCCCTGGAAGCCGGTGGTGATCGTTGCCAGGCGGGGGGATCTGAACTATCGCGTGAGACTAGCAGGACGTAAAATGTTATGTGTGCACCATAAATAGGGCTGAAGCCGTGGCATCGTTCCCCCCCAGCAGTACGGTCAGGTTCGTACGGCAGCGATGGCGAGACAGACCCGGTAAGTAGTCGGCAGCGGGAGAGCGGACTATTTCTTCGGCGGATGTGTCTGAGGTGGAACTGCGTGTCGCCTCTCGCTGAGGAGAGAGACAGCGGTCCCGCTGACTGTTTAGGCCGATACCGCTGCCGCGACAAGCGGCCTCAGTACATTTTGAGATGGCGCAACGGTCGACCGAGCCGAGTCCCGTAGACGGTCTCGAGTCTGGGACTGCACCTCTGGTGGCTCCACGGCGGTCGACGCGTGAACGACATCCTCCTGACCGTTATCAGGCTGGTAGTTAAGGCAACTGATCGTAGCACTACCCGGCCGTTGCCATTATTGCTCTGACACCTGTTTTCTGACAGGCCATCAGATTTCAGGGTGGAGCGACTTAACGTGTTATTGTCCTCAGTGCGTGGCTTAAGCGGCGAATAGCGGTGCAGTGACACTTTGCCTGTCTAGCCTTACCGGTTCAGTGAGTTTTTGCTCGGTCCTCGTGATTGTCCCTCCACCCGAGCTGATATTTGTCATGTATGCTGTACATTGCTTTTGTTTTGCGTCACATTTGGTGACGCACTATGTTTCTGGTTCCCAGGGGCGTTCCAGAGTCGTCGCCGGAAACGGCGACTCATTGAAAGCGGGGAGAGTGTAGGGTGTTTGCCAGCACTGAGTGCAGGAGTGCTGCGATTAGGTCTCCGGGGCGGAGCTGTCAGTCCGCTGAGTATTGTTAACGTCGCGAAGTCGTTGTATCACGCGGCATTGTTGGTAACGTGAACTGGGGTGTTCGATTGGCCGGAGCGGGCGAGTGGCGGTGATGAACGTTCGGAGCGGATTGGCTCCTGATTGCGGAGCCCTGTGAAGCCCTGGATATCGCCGGGGAGTCGGAGCTGGGCAGCCGTCGAGAGCTTGATCGCTCTCGCCGTTTTGTGTGCTTTTTCACTGTTTTGCCTTGGAACCATTAAATACAATGCTCAAACATGTAATCGTGCTCGGTCCACGTCTACACCATAATGCAAAGAGTCACTAGTTGATATTAACATTTTATAAATTGTTTGCCTCGTTCCTTTCCTCATCACCGCAAGTTCCCCAACTTTCATACCATGCCCATAAAACAATTGTAAAACCGGCCCACTTCGCTAAAATATCGTGGAAATATTGAAAAATGACACGTTTAGTCGTGTGGCTCGACGAGTCCAGTCGATCACCCTTTGCTTTTGCATTGAGGGCCACACGTCTAACCAATACTTTTGTTTTGCCCATGAATATTCTCTAATATCTTGTGAAATAAATACAAATCTATTGAAACCTGGAGGATTTTGACGGGGATTCACTACTTCAGGTCTACCATTTCGGGTCCATCTAGCCACTTGTCGGGGACAATGTAGCTTTGATCTAATTTGGTCCACTTAGAGTAGACCAATCTGTATAAAATATCAGGTAACACTCTTTTGAAAAACGTCGGATTGAATGAGGAAGACATGGCCCAGATCGGTCACATAGTTTATGAGCATCAGCAGTGTCTGTTCATTGTCTCCGGGCCGGTTGACAGTCGGGGACAATGACCAGACGCTGTTGATGCTCATATAATATGTGACCGATCTAGGATATATCTTCCCCATTCGATCCAGCGTGTTCTAAAGGAGTTTGCTCATTATTTTATACAGATTGGTCCACTCTAAGGGGACCAAATTAGACCCCAAAAATTTGTCCCCCGACAAGCGGCAAGACACACCACTGACGAATTCACTTATCTTTATATGGTAGCTCTGCTTTGAAAGGAAAACGGCGCAGTGGCTACAAAACGCTTCGCATAATTTGTGAACAAAGAGATATAGGAGTTCAATGGTGAATATCGAACCTTGGTAAATATTAACCCGCGCCCCGCTGGGGGGAAGGGGCATATTCTGCCCCCCTCCCGGATTTTCTCAATAACTGAAAAACTATAGCAGATACCAAAGTGAAACCTCCTGTACCTTATCCCACATCAATTTTACATCTTCTCCAAATTTTTTGATGAAATTGATAAATAATTTTGGAAGAAAATGACCTTTTGATGACGTCATGTCATGCCATTTTTGGTGGAAAAACGATGAATGTTTGCAAATTCGTAGAAAATGGTGGTGTGAAGCAAATCAAAAAATAAAAACATAAAAAGGTAGTAAATTGCATTGTCTTCAAAATGGCCATCTCAGATTTGCAAAGTTTTGAGTTTTTGACCCCCAAAAATAAAAAAAAAAATATTTTTTTTCAGAAAAATTATCACAAAACAAAAAAATTCAAAAATATAAAAAAAAATGTGAGAGAACTAAGTATTGAAAAATCCAAACCAAATTTCAAAGCAATATCTGAAGTTTTGACTGACTTATGACTCCCCAAGTGTAAGTAACTCATGACGTAATTTTGGCAAATAACTTTTTGACCTTTCTTGACCAGATAGAGACAAATCAATATCACAGCTGTTTTTTTAGACAAAACTAGACAACAAAAATGCATTTTTTGTTAAAAAATGCAAATTTTACCATTTTACCTCAAATGACCTGGCTTTGACCTTTCACGGTGTCAGATTGTCAAAATGGTTTCTATTATCGAATAACACGTGTAAAGCAACCCATAAAATATATGTCGCATGACTTTCGTAAACCTCTTGCTATCAGTGACCTTTTGTGACCCGATATTGACCTTGACCTTTACTTAAAATTTTGCTTAATGCAGGAGTTTCATTATACCTTTGAGAGCACTTTGTGCTCAAATAGTTACAATCTAAGGCTTTGGATAGACAATATGGCCAAAAAACTAAAATATCTCCTTTTTTACCTTTTACCTGACCTTGACCTGACATGTGACCTTATTTCGAAAACTACACGCATTCTTTGGGTGCGTATTAATGAGACCTTTCGATTGCCGTATTGCGAGTCTCGCTACGGTCATTGGTTCAGAAGATAACGAGGGGGGGCCAGAATCTGCCCCCCCCCAGCGGGGAGCGTTCGGCTGGATACCCCAGCGGGGCGCGGGTTAAAGCTCACTCATCCTGGGGATCCATCCCGGAAGGCAAGGAGGGAGAAGCCAGAGACTATCATGGGTGCCCAAAACCCAAGCCCTACCCAGCCGAAACCCATGAACACCAAGCCCAGACCCAGACCAGACCCATTAAAATTCATAATGTTGATACCCATGCCCATTGGGGCCCATTCAGATAAGGCAGACAATTATTGTAACAAAATTCGCAACCATTACTCTTGTATGTTGACTTTCATAATATTGTTACAGATATGATATCCGCAGCGGAAGGAGAGGAGAGATTTTGTCGCGCGATCACAGTTACTTATGAAAATGCGGATCGATAGAGGTGATGGACCTAAAAAGGTGGCTTGGTTGAATCTGATGTCGGATTAACGTGTTCTTATGTGTTCTTATGTGGCGAAAAGAATAAATTTGACTTGGATTTGCCAAGTAGATGTTAACTTTATTTGCAAACATTTGGTGTCAAAGTGGAGGATAAATATAACGTAAGCCTTAACAAGAATGATAAGAATGTTAACAATGACAGTAATGAATGCCAAAATAACGTATTTGGCCTACGTTGCTTTCGACTCCGAGAATACGTAATAAAACCCAGCAAACACATAGAGTCAAGTTATGCTACCGACCAATATAAGCTTACGGAAACACGCGCAAAGAACTCGACACAGCATGCAAGTCTGATTGATGTGTCAAACATCAAAAAAATGCAGTAGTGGTTAATGTTCGCAGATGACAGAGCAGACAAGTAGCGCTGCAGATAATGTGTCATTAGACGACATCATTGTATGGAGCGACGCTGTGGTGAGTCACCAGCTTCCGTTTATCGAAGAAAGTGAGGAAAAGGTGGCTTGGACGGATTTCCTGAAGAAGGCACTAGGACGTGGGCGCCCGCCTGAGGCTGGGAGCCGACGAGCAGAAACATGCTGCAGGACTATAGTGGGTTTTATTGAAACCACTCGGGGAGAAAATGACTTAGTTCGGCAAGAGGGTCTCAGACATGGAAGCAGCCATGAGAGTGGAATTTCAGGAAGAAGTACAGAAGATCCAGGATCAAATTAAGGCTGCAAATGACAAAATGGACAGATTCGATCAGCTACTTCTTCAACAGCAACCCCTAAAACGTGGAAACGGTGAACCTACTAATCTGTCTATCGAAGCTCCGCCGTTCGTGCCGATGGAAACGCCTGCACCGGTGACGGCTTATGGACAAGTTAGGCACCATCAGAAGGTACCCAGGTATGACGGGAGTGCTGTCTGGGAAGCATACCTGGCCCAGTTAACATCTTATCGCAGGGAAAACAAACTGGTCCAGGAGGAAAAGTCTTCTTCTGAGGCACCAGTTCGACGGAAGGGTTAACAGTGCTAGCTTAAATGGCGGCGCCGGACAGAATAAGTTTCTCTAAGCTTATGGCTGCTCGGAGAGCCGTTTCGGTGCACGCCATCAGCAGCAGCAGAGCCGAATGCTTCTCAGCACTAAGAAGAAGCAGGACGAGCCACTACAAGAGTTTGTGGAGAATCTGAAGCGCCGTGTTATGCTGGCATACCCAAACGCTAGCAGTGACATACAAGACGCCTGGCACTGCACCACCTTACCACTCGGTAGATGCCACAGTACGTCCGGAAGATCCCTCAAGCAGAAACCACAAACCGCTGCAGGAAGCGCTGNGGTTGATCCAATAGGTTTATCTAGTTCAATTTCAATAGGACAGTCCATTAGAAATCTGAATGTGACCATCCAATTGGATCCAATTGGACTTTTTTACTAGGGCGTGCCCCTTTGAAAAGGACTAAGGGGGCACCCAGTTAAAGAGCTCCCCCTAAATTTGTCATGGCTTAGAGGTTACAGATTTAGATATTATTGTCAAATTTATGGAAACACATTTGTATAATGTCGTGAATATTTACGGGCGTGATAATCCTCGTGGAAAAAAACATGGAATCATGTAAAAATCGTGGAAAATCGAGTGTTCAAGTCAGTGGCCAGCAGAAAACGTGAAAATAAATGAAATATCATTTTAGGAATGTTATTGGATGCAGAATCTTAGGACATACTGTTTTATTTTTTATTTTTAGATTGCCTATTTCAAGGAGAAGGTCGATCAAAAAGTGTAGGTACATATATTAAATATAATTTTCGTTAAAATGTAAAATGGTTTGATCAGATTTGTGAAACTTTGAGGTTTTAACCCCTGCAAATTCAAACTGTTTTTTTTTTCGTTAAAATTGTCACAATTTGTGTGCGAAGATATATATATATATATATATATATATATATATATAATATAATACTATATAAAAACGGGAACAAATATCATAGGTGGCAAAAACCAGCATCGTCATTGCAATCGTAACTGCAATCACGAAGCGTAAAACTCTAAAATTGCTGACGTCATTAAAGTTTCCAAATGGGTTTGGATTGCTTGGATTTAATGTGTTGACGTCTACGGTGCTGGTAATATCCTAACTCAATTTTCTGAGTTTTCACCAATGCAGTTTAACTATCCTTAAAATGGCTAAAAAGCCTCAATTTCGACTAGAAAGCAATCATGACTAGATCCCTACCTATAAATTTCAAGCATTTACTAATGAACAAGTACTTTTTATCTTCCACATTGATGTGATTACTTTTCAACGACTTTATTAATCAGAAAACTGTAAACAGAAGAAATAGATCCTCGAAAAGTTTTTTGGGGGGGCGACGCCCTTCCTCGAAAAAAATGGGGGGGGGCGCTGCCCCCTCTGCCCCCGGTTCCTGCGTCCTTGAACATCATCGTTTAGTGTCAGCCACTACCACCGACATCGACGAAAGTATCACATATTAGGCAGGATGGGCACCTGTTCACGTAGGCACTATGTTCGCTGGTGGGCACTCTCTCCTACATATTATTAAGCGCCGCAAAGCAGCGCAAAATGTTTACGTGTTTGCCTGATAAATTCCCGAAATATAGGTGGTATAGAGGATAATGTGGGCCTTCTAGAGGATGAGAAGCTAAAAATGTTATTCATTAAATTCAGTGTTACGACGAACCGAAACCGATGACGATGGGTTCGTTATGACGATGTTTACTGATGTGACGTCGCGAAGCGGCGTACAAATTTTGATTAAAGGTCGTAGAAAATTAGATATTAATATAGAAACCAGACCGTTAGTAGAACCAAGCCTCAGGTAACCCCTATTCCTTGTTGCACATGTCGGTATGATGTAAGATATAGGTCCCAGGGACCAGCAATTACCGCCAGAGAGAGCCTCTATCAGACACTTTGTGCAATTCATTTTTCCATTTGCGAAATTTGTATAAGCAATTGCGAGATTTGGTATCATGCCGCGAAGCGTCGCGAAATTTTACCGTTTTTTATTGAGGATAGCTGGATTTTGACTGCTGGAAATGCAATTTTTACGATAAATTTTCAGAGGCCGACCGTTTGTCCAGCCGTTGTTGTTGCTGTTCATTTTTTTTCGAAGAGGGAGGCGGGGCAAATAATAGTTTTAGGAGCTTTTGGAGGGGGTTCATGGGCCCTTTGGCCCCCTGGATTTGCCCTGTCTATATCGATTTCATTGAGATTTGGTATAAAGTAGAATTGATGCAGCATAACGTACCGAAAGTTTCACTTCGATATCTTTTATATAGTTGTTCAAGTTATGTAGAAAATCCGGGAGGGGCAGATTTTGTCCCCTCCCCCCCTTCCCAGCAGGGCGCGGGCTAACTATCGCTTTATACAGGCACTGCATTGTACGAGCGGGGGGGGGGCGGAGACGGCGGGGGTCGACCGGCGTCCCCTCGGTCAAAACACGGTAAACAAATAGGGGATATTCGGGAGACTGAGAACGAGGGAGCGGGCAGCGGACGGGATACTTATATTAAAGGGACTGTCCCACTTTAACATTATATTTGAGTTGAGATAGCCATTTCCCGTGCTTGGCATTGAAATATGTATGGATACAGTTAACAACCACACGTCGAAATCACAAAGAAATTTGAGTGTGGTTTTGACAATCTCCAACAAAGAAACCCTATAGTGTATTAGGCTTAGGGTTCTTAATCGATTGGCGCTCTCTCTCTTTTACCCAATGTTTGTGAAAGTCGGACTTGTTTTACATTTGGCTGTACATAAGCCATAGACTAGTCAACATTATAGCAGCGTTGAAGGTTGTCCTCTCAACTTCATATAACGTCATCAGCCCAAATAATTTAAAACGTATTTTTTTAGTGAAATTGGGGCACTGTTAGTTGAGAAACAAATGTCTTATCGTGTTCGGCAGCAATTACTTAATATTTAGCACCACATGCGGCGTACATTTGAGAACTTTTGAAAAGTTGGGACAGTCCCTTTAAATGTCTCCCCATGTGCCTGCGGAAGGGGAAGTTCCCCCGGGATTAACCAGTGGCCATGGCCATTGGTCATGATGTGCGACAAGGTTATGCAAAAATTGCAGTGTCGTGCAAAAAGGGCTCATTTTCGTAACACACCTAAACTTTTTTGTTACAATTCTATGATTTAGGGGCGCACTCCATGTTTTTCAAGACACCCTTAATGCGTTTGGGGGCGCCCTCTTATAATTCCGGGTGCACCTCATCGTGTTTAAAGGCCAATTCCGAGTTTCGAGGCGCCTTTCCGAAGTATGGGTACTTTTTGGGCATCGGGGCTCCCTTCCCGGAGTTGGGGGCGCCCTCCATGGGATTTGGGCACCCTTCATGAGTTTGGGGGCGCTCTCTATGTTTTTGGGGGCGCCCTCGTGATCGTCAGATTTGGTGAGCATGCCTAATAGCGTTTGAGGGCGCGTTTCCGAGTTTTGAGGGCACCTTCCGATGTTCTGAAGTTTGGGATGTTTTTTGGGCATCGGGGTGCGCTTCCCGGAAATGGTTTTCAGGGCGCCCTCCATGGGTTTTGGGGCGCCCTCCATGGGTTTGGGGGCGTCCACCATAGGTTTGGAGGCGCCCCCATGGGTTTGAGAGCGCCCTCCATGGGTTTGGGGACGCCCTCCATGGGTTTTGGGGCGCCTGTGGCGCCCAGATTGCGCCTTCGGCGCAAAACTAGTGCCCCTGCGCCTTTGGCGCGCCAATTTCCCATTGAGGGGGAGGGGGGGGCTGCCAGCCCCGTTGCCCCCGACCCTGGATTTGCCCTGCACTCGCTGATAGGAGGTGTGTCTTTACCCGTGATGGTCGGATGTCTAATCTTGTGATGGGGTGTTGGTCTCACTGTGATTGGGGTGGTGTCTCACCTTGTGATTGGGCTGGTGGGTGTCTCATCGGTGTGATGTACGAGTGTCTCACTCTGTTTGTGATGGGGGTGGGTGTCTCACCTTGTATGGGGAAGAGGTGTCTCACCTTTTGATGAGGTTGTTGTCTCCACCTGTGTGATGGTACTCGTGTCTCACCATGTGATGAGGCGGTGCTCAACCTGTGATGGGGTGGTGTCTCAGCCTTGTGGTGAGTGGTGTCTCACCTGTGAATGGGGCGTTGTCTCAGCCTGTGGATGGGGGTGTCTCACCTGTTGAATGGGGAGGTTGTCTCACCTGTGCATGTGGGGCGGTGTCTCACCTGCAATGGGGTGGTGTCTCACCTGTGGATTGTGGGTTGTTGCCTCACCTGTGACTGGGACTCGTGTGCTCACCTTGCATGGGGTGGTGTATTCACCTGTGAGGGGGTGGTGTCTTTCACTGTGATGGGGACGGTGGTCTTACACCTGTGATGGGGGTGTGTCTCACGCTGTGATGGGGGCGGTGTCTCTCCTGTTGATAGGGTGGTGTCTTCACCTGGGATGGGCGGTGTCTCTGTGTTGGGGTGGTGTCGTCACCTGATGGCGGTTCTCATCCTGTGATGGGGTGGTGTCTCACCCTGTTGGATGGTTAGGTGGTGTCTCACTGTGATGGCGTGGCGTACCTGTGATGGGCGGTGGTGTCTCACTGCACATGGGGCGGGTGTCTCACCTGTGATGGGGCGTGTCTCTCACTGGGATGGGGCGGATGTCTTACCTGTGATGGGGTGGGTTCTCAATCCTGCATGTGGTGTCTCAGCTGTTATATGGGGTGGGTCGCACCTGTGATTGGGGGTGGTGTCTCATCTGCAATGGTGAACTGAGAACGCAGGTTCCACCGAACCTGTAGAAGCACCCGGAACCTGGCAAGCAGAGACGGCGAGCACCCGAACATTCGAGACGCTAGAGGGACGGTCAGAGTCACCGGAAATCCTGTAATCGCGAGACGGTCGGACCACCGGAACCTGGAAACAGATACGGTCATTGACACTCGGACCTGGGAAAGCGCAGAGACGGTCAACGACCACCGGAACCTGGTATAGGGCAGCAGACGGTCAGAGCCCGAACCTGAACGCACGAGACGGTAGAGCACTGTAACCTGGAACGCAGAGACGGTTTCAGAGCACTGGAACTGGACGCAGAGATCGGTCAGAGCCACCGGAACCGGAAACCAGGGACGGTCAGAGCACCGGACATGGGAACGCAGGAGACGGTCAGAGCACGCGGAACATGGAACGCGAAGGCGGTCAGAGCACGGAACCTTTTGAACGCGGCGAGATACGGTCAGAGCACCGGAACCTGGAACGCAGAGACGGTCAGAGCACCGGAACCTGGAACGCAGAGACGGTCAGAGCACCTGAACCTGGAACGCAGAGACGGTCAGAGCACTGGAACCTGGACCGCAGAGACGGTCAGAGCACCGGAACCTGGAACGCAGGGACGGTCAGAGCACCGGAACATGGAACGCAGAGACGGTCAGAGCACCGGAACATGGAACGCAGAGGCGGTCAGAGCACCGGAACCTTGAACGCAGAGTTCCACCGGAACCTCAGAGCACCGGAACCTGGAACGCAGAGACGGTCAGAGCACCGGAACCTCGAACGCTGAGACGGTCAGAGCACCGGAACCTGATGGAATGGAAGTTTGATGGTCAGATGGAAATGAGGCTCCTCACTGCTCAGTGTATTCTGGGCAAGGCAGTGGACTTTGGGAATATGCATTTCTTCTCGGGGCTGAGGCAATTCATTGCTCTCACTATTTTTTTATCGAAAATATTGAGAACTGTTAGGTTCGAGGTATTTTCGATAAATAGAAAGAGTTGAGATTATTGAATTGCCAGACCAAGGGAAGGAAGATATTTGCCATACATGCTGTTTACGGCATGTGACGTCATACATTTACGTCATATAAATATAAACGTTGTTTAATGCTCTTGCGAGGAACATGGTATGCATTATAGGTACAGTATTTAATATGACCTTTTCCTCGACAGAAAGGAAATACTTAATCAAAAATATATTTGGTGAATTTTTTACCACAGGCCTCAAACCATTACACATTGACTCAATGTCCGTGTCCGTGTCCACTGTCCACTGTCCAGGTATGTCGGGCACGTAAAACTTTCGTCACTAAATTCTGCCGGCCAACAGAAAGTTTGCGCGATCGAGACGTGTAGAGTGTGTCTAGGACCAGCCGCAACAGCTAGCTCTGACTTAGCAGCTCTGGAGTCCTGACCTCAGAAAGGCCATCCATACAAAACATTCGGACTAAATTTATGATAAAAAAATAATAAAAAAAGTAAATGTGTCAATCTCAATGATCAATGTATAATGGTTTGAGAATGGCATGTGGTCGAAAATTCATCAAATATATTTTGATTGATTATTTACTTTCTGTCGAGGAATATATGTTACTGACCGGGCCGACGGAATTATCTGGAAACGAGGTTTGCAAAATTAGCGGAGGTCCGAGTGCAAAGCACGAGGACCGGAGCTAAATTTTGCAAACCGAGTTTCCAGATAATTTCGTCAGGCTAAGGTCAGGAATATTTTTCCTACATGCCGGGGTATGCTTTAAGTACAGCACGAGCCGCGTGTTTAGGAATCGCAACCAAGTTAAGGAGCAGGCTGATACTTAGGGAGACATAAGTCAGTCAAACATATAGATATTGCTTTGAAACTTTTTAGGGGCATTGTCCATGGTTCGTCCTCGACTATATCTTCCAGTTTTTAACATGTTTGACCATTTCATTTTTGTATAAAAAATCCCGAAAAATATTTATTTTTCATCACAAAATTACAATTTGCAAATATATATAAAAAAATGAAAGACATATGGGAGGACAAAGCATGGACGATAACCCTAAAAAAAATCAAAGCAATATCTATACTTTTGACTGACTTATCTCTCCCCAAGTATCAGCCTGCTCCTTAATTTGGTTGTGATTCTTAAACACGCGCACGAGCCTATTCATTATTAAGTACTATTAGTAGTAACTTATTAAGTATAGGCCAGGCAGGAAAGCCGGGCAGGAAACTTCTGTTTCTTGCCCGACCCATCAAATAACATGGGAATTCGGGTCGGACAATTTCTGGCCCGATATTTTCCTGCCCGGGTCGTGCTATACTTAAAGCATACCCCGGCATGTAGGAAAAGGTCATGATAAATACGGTACCTATAATTCATATTGGTAGACATCAAGCAGCGAATGGGACAACTTTACAAAAAGGTGGGACAACTTTATAGAAGGGTGGCATTATAGAATACCACACTGGGCCGATACATAATTTCTTTAGGACCGAGATCGTTGCTGGATTTTGCGAAATTGCGCCCGATACCAAAGGTCGAGGGTGGAAAATCAAATAACGACCGAGGTCCTGAATAAATTATTTCGGTCTATGTGTGTTTTTGTTTTCATACCGTTCATTTGGATTTGCATGTTAAATGCCCTATTTTACAGTGCAGAGTAAGGGTGCAGAAAAAAATGTTTATGTACGGTAGAAGCTTTTGTTAGCAGATCCTCTTCAGATTAAATGACACTTAAGAATAAAAAATGGTTTTAAAGTGCATAGCATTTGTATTTCCCTCAGTTTCTGCTAGACGTAAAAATCAACATTTCACCACATTGACATTCAGTCAAGTAAAAATTAACATAACAAGATCATGCATTTGTTACTATTGGTATGACAAATTATTATTTGGGACCGAGGTCCGAGCTGAGACTCGTCGAGACCGAGGTCCGAGCTGAAGACTCCGTCGAGACGAGCGTCCGAGCTGAGGACTCCGTCCGAGCCGAGGTCCGAGCTGAGGACTCCGTCCGAGACCGAGGTCCGCGGCTTGAGACTCCGTCCGAGACTGAGTGTCCAGCGAGACTCGTCCGAGACCGAGGTCCGAGCTGAGACTCCGTCACGAGACCGAGGTCCGAGCTGAGGACTCGTCCGAGACCGAGGTCCGAGCTGAGACTCCGTCCGAGACCGAGGTCCGAGCTGAGACTCCGTCCGGGGGACCGCAGGTCCGAGCTGAAGACTCCGTCGGAGACGAGCGCCGAGCTGGACTCCGTCCGAGACCGAGGTCCGAGCTGAGACTCGTCGAGACCGAGGTCCGAGCTGAGACTCCGTCCGAGGACCGAGGTCCGAGCTGAGACTCCGCCGAGACCGAGCGTCCGAGCTGAGACTCTCGTGTCCGGACGAGGTCCGAGTCTGAAGACTCCCGTCCGAGACGAGGTCCGAGCTGGACTCGTCGAGACCGAGTCCGAGCTGAGACTCCGTCCGGGACGCGAAGGATCGAGTCTAGCGAACAATGCCAGCACGGACCGAAGGTCACAGATAAATTTACTCCGGCCTAGTGTGGTCTGCTAGATGTGGTATAAAAATTTACCATATGCCGTGAGCAGGACTTTTTAGTCCACTCTTATAGTGTATTTGCTGAGATCTAGGAAACATTCCGGCCCGGTGCATGCCCCGCTGCGAAATTCTGAAAGGGAAATGTTTTCCCAGATCAAATAATATTTAGCTGAAATGTCATACCACCCTCACGTGCGTTCCATGTTCCGTAAGATATCTCGGCATATGGAAACATGTTTTCCCACACTTTTGGAAAGCCTTCAACACTGTGTAATGTATACTTCTCGCCAAAAATGTGGTATAGTTCACGTAATATTGTAATATATAGGTTTTTCCATTTAGGTGTGCAATGTTGCGTGTATGGGAAAATGGATACCTATATCTCATATATCTGGATGAATGCGTGTGCAAAATATGGAATGAAATCGCTGAGTGAAGAAATCCCGGACAGAAACACTGTGAATTTGATTGGCAAAATATCGATGGGAGAATGCTGGGCAGCGTATCATGCACACAACATAGCAATATCTCGACATCCCCGGCGGTCGCGTCTGGGGTATAGATAGAGTGACTCACTGTCTGCTGAACAGCTGCTGCTGCTGGCCGGCCCGGTGTGCAGGAGCTGTCAGCAGGGTGGTCAGCATGATCCCGGCGGTGATGAGCAGTACGACCCGCACCACCGTGCTCCGGTAGGCGGACCTCCAGGGCACGGCGCGGCCGCAGAGCTGGACCATCGTCATCGGTCACCGTGCTGCAGTAGAAAAGGGGCGGCACCCGGGGGTGGAGAGAACGGCTGTCATTCCGTTCGCCGTGACAAGTCGGAGACGATCCTCTCTGATTGGAATATACTTCGTATGTTGAAATTTCAAGATACGTTAATAACGTTTCGTTCAATTTTTAATAATATGCACATTGCAAGCAGGCTTTAACAAACAAGAAATGTTAACACAAAAACAAAGATAACGAGAATACAATTGAATAAAATAAAAATAAAAATACGTGTCTGAGACCTACAATCATTGTATTATGTCATCAGCTGTGCGCCTTATTAAGTGGACGCTCTGTGTTTCGGATGTACACACAATGGCGAGTTGTCACATTTTCGCCAATAGCAAAATTAGTAGGTATTTACGTATTCGATTTCTCTATGAAAATATACATAATAATGCATTTAAGCCACGTCCTTATATTTGTGTGCCCAATGGGCGGGAGGGCCTCGCAGTCCCCTCAGCCCAATGGAAGCAGTCGGGTGACTTAAGACTTACTAGGCCAGAATCCTTGTTTGGACGACTGAGAGGCCCCCAGTAGGCCCGATAGAGCCCTCGGTTGGCCCGGGGAAGCACTCAGTCGGCCTAAGGGGCCCTAGCTAAGTTTCAGAAAGTCCCTGGTTGGCCTAAGGGGCCCCTGCGGATCTAAGGGGGCTCTCGGCCGGCCCGAGATGTCCTAAGTCGTCCTGACAGGGTTGGTCACGTCAGTCTGCAGTGCCCTCGGTCGGCCTACTACTAAGAGGACCCCTCATGCCGACAAACATAGGGCCCCTCAGGTCCCTCAGGACATCAAATCTAGAGCTCCTCAGGACGACCTAGTTTTTTTTAGGCTGGCTGAGGACCTCTTAGGCTGACTGGGCCCCTCAGGTCGACCGGGGGCACTCTTAAGCCTAATAATGGCTCCATCAGGCCGACTGAGGGCCCCTCAGACCAACCAAGATCCCCTTTAGGCCGACCGGGGTTCTTCAGGTCGGCTGGAGGCCCTCTTAGGCTTGCAAGGGCCTCCCTTAGGCCGATTTGACCCCCTTAAGACCGAACGGACCCCTAATGCTGACCAAGGGCCCCCTTAGGCCGTCAAGGCCCTCACAGGCTGACGAAGGGGCCCCTGATGCTGACAAACCTAGGGCTCCTCAGAACGACCTAGGGTCTTCTTAGGCCGGCTGAGACACTCGGGTCGACCGGGGTCAATCTCAAGCCTAACAAGGGCGTCTCAGGCCGACTGAGGGCTCCTCAGCCCAACTAAATACCTCCCTTACTGACCGAGGGCCCCCTTGGGCCAACCGGGCCCCCACATGCCGACCGAGAGCCCCCCAGGAGGCCAACCAACCGAGTGCCCCATCAGGACGACCTAGGTCCCTCTTAGGCCGGCCCCTTTAGTCCGACCGGGTGCTCCTCACGCCGACTGGGGGTCCTTTTAAGCCTAGCAAGAGATCCCACAAGCTTGCCGAAGACCCCCATGATAGCCGACCGAGGACTCCCTCAGGCCAACCAAGGGTCCCCTTAGGCCTGGGGGTCCCTTTACGCCGACCGGGCCCCACAGACCAACCGAAGGCACATCAGGCCGATCAATCCAGAGTCCTCAAGACGACATGGGGCCCTTGCTGTACACAGCGGAGGGCCCCTTAACCGCGCCCCGCTGGGGTGATGTCAGCCGAACGCGCCCCGCTGGGGGGGGGGGGGCAGATTCTGCCCCTCGTTATCTTCTGCACTATAACAATAGCGAAACGCGCAATACGGCAATCGAAGAGGTCTCTTTGCATACGCACCCAAAGCATACTTAAAATTTTTCGAAAATAAGGTTCACATGTCAGGTCAAGGTCAGGTAAGAGGTCAAAATGGAGATATTTTAGTTTTTGGGTCATATTTTCTATCCAAAGCCTTAGATTGAAACTATTTGAACACAAAGTGCTCTCAAGGGTATAATGAAACTCCTGCATCAAGCAAAAGTCAAATTTTAAGCAAAGTTCACGGTCAATTTTGGGTCATAAAAGGTCACTGTTGGCAAGAGGTCTACAAAAATCATGCGACATATGTTTTATGGGTTGTTTTACACATGTAATTCGATATTATAAGCCATTTTGACAACCTGACAACATATAAGGTCAAAGTCAGGTCATATGAGGTCAAATTGTGCAATTTAATTTTTTTAACAAAAAATATATATTTTTAGTCCAGTTTTGTCTCAGAAAAACAGTTGTGATATTTATTTGTCTCTATCTGGTCAAAAAAGGAAAAAAAATACTACAAATTACGTCATAAGTTACTTATACTTGGGGAGTCATAAGTCAGTCAAAAATTCAGATATTGCTCTGAAATTTGCTTTCGGTTTTGTTTATACTTAGTTCTCTTACATATATTCCGTTTTTTGTAATAGTTTTTCTGAGAAAAAAAATGGATTTTTAGGGGTTAAAAACTCAAAATAATGAAAATCCGAGACTGAAATTTTGAAGACAATGCAATTTCTCACTTAAAACTACTCATTTTATAATATATAGATATTAAGCATTTTGGTGTATGACAACTCGTCCATTTATTTACCTCCATCACCAACGCCCAAAACATTGTTTTAATAATTAATTTTACAAATATATGATCAAATATATATCAGCTCACCTTTAAGTAATCCTCTGATTCAATCGGTCTCGAAGAATATCCCAACTGATGTCGTTGCGGCACTACCCAGGCTACTGACCGCACTGCACCAAAGCTGCGGCCTCTGTGGGCCATCTCGGCCGTGGCTCAGTGCCGTCTCCGCTCCCGGCTGCTGGCTGCTGTACCGCGCAGAGTCGGCACCGGTCGGCACGGCACGGGCCGCCCGGGTCGGGCCGCTACGTCCCCACCCCGCGGTCACGGTCTTTTACTCCGGCTATATGCAGTTCTAGATGACCACGCCCGACCGCCGCGTCCGCCCGCCAGTCGTGGTCGCTCGGCTCGGACCGCCCATAACGGAACACGTCGCACTTGGCTCGTAGTTCCTAGTATAAGGCAATATGAAACACCCCTAGATGGGGCAATGAGTTTTATATTATGGAATTGAATGGGTCTGGTCTCGTCTGGGGACTGGATTCACCTGGGCTTTGACTCATGGCTTCAACTGCGCTTGCGAGGTTTTCTTAGTGTCACCCGATTCATGATAGTCTCTGCTCAGGTAGTCATGTTACATTATCGGGACTGTCTTACATGGTGCCGACTATCCTAATTCACGAAGTACACAACGTAACACATATGTGGTGTTACATCCTTGCACCACATATAGGTCTCCATCTCACATCAATCTATTGCACAGAGTTATTGGCAAAAAGTTTGCTAATGACCTCAGCTGACCTTTTACTAGAGAAGGTCAAGCTAGAGCAGCACTTGCTAACTGTGCGTCAATCAATAAATTCACTCAAAACTTAACCTCTAAGTGGCTGCATTGCAACCTGAAACCTTCCAGGATGTGACACTAAAAAACGACAATGCATGCCACATCCATGGGACAAATTTACCATCTTTGGTGGGTGAAAAGATATAAGATAGCAAACGAGCGCATATTTGTAGCAATATAACAGACATTAGAAACAATTCTATCTCCAATATCATGAGAAAGACCAACTTAAAGTCTATTATTACAAAAATAACATAATCACCAAATTATTTTCACTGCGCTCGTTCAAGGTCAGCGTCAGAAATCACCAGAGGTTTCACAGTGTCGTTTCGTTAGTAATCCTCACCACAAATTAAGAAACTAGACCTCTAATGATGTTTCCTCAGCTTTTCATTTCCATTCGGAAAAATGTATGTTTTCTAGGCATTTGGATAATTTGTTATAGAGTTATTGGCAGGACCATGCATTAACCTTTAAAAAGGTAAACATTACAAATTACACAAATGCGGTTGCTCTTAGTAAATAACTTTATTAAAACTCACTATACTGCTTCTCGCAGGCTCTTGAGAGCCACTTCCCTGATAGTACTATAACACATACATAAGCAACAGGCTGACTTTGGGCTCCGCTCAACATGTCAGGAAACGAGAATAGTCTATGTGGATTACAGTTGTTACAGACCATGTCCACATGAATGATACGACCATGAATGTTTGCGGTTGTCTGATTAGGCGGCCTTATGCAATGATGAATAAATTGCAATTTCTGCATGACAGACACTGTGAGTCAAATAACGGTCAACAATCAATGGTGAATAATCATCGGCAATGCGCAAGGGCGTCGTCACCTTCCGAAAGTTGGGCTGGACGGAGGCACTTTGAAGTCGATTGTTTCCGTGCAACGCCAATAGGCGTAATGTTAAAATCCGGAAACGTTTCGGGGGATGCATGCCTCTTGGGGGACGTGTCCCCCTTCGCCCCGCTTTGACGCCCGTGGCAATGCGCTGCGACGTTCGACAAACATCGGCTGATCCAACAATGCTGACGTTGTCATCCTCGGCAGCAGTGCCCAGCCTCTCTGTCTCCGTCTACTTCACAAAGCACGTCTAACATTTTCGAGATGAACCGCTGTCGCAAAACAGGGCCAACATGGAATTCGTCGTCACACTGGTCAAACATCTCCTCTATAGCAGGGTCATCAGACTCTTGTAAGTGTCTGATCGGCCGGCAGACGCGATGGGCGATGTCGGAAGCTTCTGGAAGCATTGACGACCATACCACTAATCCGTTCACCTGAAACAGCCCAAACATGACCTTGGTCAGTCATCATCCAGGGACGTCAGAACGTCGCGAGGGGAGCATTCTGCTAGTGCAAAATGCCTGGTTCTTCACATTGCCGATCACACACACACACACACACACACAACACACACACACACACAACACACACACACACAACACCACACACACAACCACAACACACACCACACACAGCACACACACACACACACACACCACACACACACAATCACACACACACCACACACACACACACACACACACACACACCACACACACACACACACAGCACACACAAACACACACACACACACACACAACACACACACACACACACACACATACACAATACACATACACCTACACATACATATACATATACATAATAACATATACATATACACTATACTATACATATACATATACATATAATATACTTACATAACATAACATACACAACATACATCAATACATACATACATACATAACATACATACACACACCAGCACACACACACACACACACACACACACACATATACTATACATACACACACACACACACATACATACATACATTACATACACCACACACACACACACACAACATCACACACACACACAACGCCGCACGCAAACAGCACACAGCACCATGTCACACGACAACATGGCAAGCAAGCACGCAGCACAGCAACGCACGAACACATCACACCCAGCCACGCACCACACGACCACAGCCAACCACACGGCACACGCCGCCACCGGCAGCTGCAACGCAGAACAGACAGACAGACAGTCACAGACATACAGACACGACATATACAGACATATACAGACACTTATCACAGGACCATCATACAGGACCTAATCAGCCAGACAAGCACGCACGCACAATATACAGCACGCACACGCAGCACCGCAACCACAGCACGCACGCACGCACGCACGCCAGAAAGACAGACAGACGACAGACATACAGACAGACATATACAGACTATACAGACATATACAGACATATACAGACATATACAGACTATACAGACATATACAGACATATAACAGAATATACGACATTACAACATAATAAAAGACATATACGACATATACAGACATAATTACAGACATATACAGACATATACGACATATACAGACTATACAGACATATACGACATATACAGACATAATACAGACATATTACAGACATATACAGACATATTACAGACATATACAGACATATACAGAATATACAGACATATACAGACATATACAGACATATACAGACGATATACAGACATATACATACATATACATACTATACATACATATACATTACATATACATACATATACATACATATATAATACATACAATATACAATACATATACATACATATAACATAACATAACATACATAATATCATAACATATACTACATATAACATACATACTACATACACATACATAACATATACATACATAATACATACATATACATCATAATACATACATATACATACATATAGATACATATACATACATTATACATACATAATACATACATACATAATAACAATACATAAGTACTATATATATAATATATATATATTTATATATATATAATTTATACTTTGACCTTTGACCTGACTGTAGCTGACATGTGATTATATTGTGGGAAATGTAACATATCTTTTAGATGCGTCTCACTTAACACGCGCACTGGAGAGGGGTATGCCACTAACACGCCCTGGAGGGGGGCACTTTACCCTGATATCTCAGAAAGTAAGTGAGCTAGAACGTTTAAATTTACAGGGTAGGTAGGTGCTATAAAAATCTACATTCGCTGCAAATTTGGTGACCTTAGGTCAATTTCATAAAGGTCAAACGAGATCATCAAGGTCAAATCGTGCCAAATGCCACCATTTTGCTACATTTAGTGCTAGTTAAATTGAGGGGGCTAGTGTAACTTCGATTTTGTTTTGTTAGGAACCCATTACTTCTTTGCAATAATTATTTGCATATTTCACCTGTTAACATGCCGGTATAGTTTTTGTGTCATCTGCATATATCTAACATTTCCGTCTACTTCATCTGGCAAGTCATTTATAAATATCACAAAGAGTACTGGGCCGAGCACAGAACCTTGCGGAATTCCACTTAAAACATTACACTATGAAGACTTCTTCCCATTGAATAGCACTCTCTGTTTCCTATCAGTCAAAAAGTCCTTGATCCATGCAAGTAAGTTCCCTTTGATGCCATATGCTTGAAGATTGTCCAACAGTCTGCAGTGGGGTACACAGTCAAATGCTTTTTGAAGTCCATATAAGCTACGTCCAATCCCCCTCCTTCATCTAGCATTTTGGTCCAGTCTTCCAAGGTCTCAGAAAGCTGTTGAAGTACACGACTCCCAGGAACAAATCCATACTGGTTATCACAGAACAGAGTCACTCGTGAGTCGAGCACATTGAGCACACCTTGAGGCTAAGCCCCTGCGAAAATATGCAATTTGGTAGCGGTCATGGCAGATTATTATGAAATAATATTCAATAGAAAAACAATTAACAGTTTCGTTTACGTTCTCAAGATCGCACGAGGATGTTACATCGAACTGGGTCGGAAAGGCACCAACCTGACTTTGAAGCTCGTAAAACAACAGGTGGGATGCCGATAATCGATGCTGAAACTCATTCTTCTTGTGCAATTCGGTGGAATCCGAGGTGGAGGCCTCCTCCAGTCGCCACACCACCGTTACTTCCTTCACCAGCTCAGTCAGTACTGTTTGGAGATCAGCCACGTGCTCTCGTATCTTGAGCATCCACGCCATGGGCGACTTTTCTATCTCAGTCAGCTTCGGGTGCATTTTGAGGTACCATAAACCACTATTAAGGACGACTAGATCCGGACAGTTGGGCGGCTGCGCTCTGCACTCTGTCACCAGTGTCCACAACTTCTTCACAAACAGTGAGTGCAGGAAAGGCCGACGCCAGTACTCCACCTGCAGCAGGTCGTTGCCGACCGTGCGGCTGCAGAACTTGTCAAGTAGTTGGCACATCTCCCGAGTAGTATACATCTGAAGCGACTGCAGTGGACCTGGCGGCACATCCTCCAGAACGCACGTCTCGGCTCAAGTGCGTTCTCGATCAGCTGCAGAAAACGTCTGCAACTGCTGCATCCAGAATGCGGCTGCGCGAGTCGCCGAGAGCACGAGCGCGCCGGCCGCCGCAGTCGCGCCGCCCGTCGCCGCAGACAGGAGCGCGCCTGGTCGGCGGCCAGCGAGTCGGAGCGACAGGCGTCGTCCGGTGCAGAGCCGCCGTGCCGGTCTAGATCGCCCAGCAGCGAGCCACTTAGCTGGAAGATGCGCAGACAGCCGGCCGACGGCCACTGCGCCTCCTCGGGCCCTGTGTCAACAAATACATATCGTGAATCAATCAATCAATCGGTGTATTTAAAACCATTCACGAGGTGGCTATTCTGGTTTCATGTCATTTACAGATCACACGTAAAAACGAGTACACTACACTACATCGGTAAAATCACACTTCGCATAGCAGTCTTAAAAACATTCAGTTAAAGGGAGTGTGCCTACTCTTTTGCAGGGGCTCCGCCACGTATTTTATATTGGGGGGGGGAGGGGACGGGATCGGCGATGCAATATTAGCAGGTGCCATTATTAGCGGAATTTGCAAAAAATAGCCATGCAATCTACTATTTTTGCTATGATGGGGTGATTTTGCCCTCTTTTATAGCTTTTGGGTGAAATTAGTCAAAAATAATAAAAAGGGAAAGGAAATACAGACGGCTGGCGCCAACAGAAAGAGTTTTAATTGCTTGAAAATATGTAGATTTTACCATATGCCGAGACATCTCTTTAACGTCAGCACGTGAGGGTGGTATAACTCAATGTTATTTGATCTAGGAAAACATTTTTGCCCCTCGGCGGAAATTGACTCAAAGGCGTCGGTGCGCCCTTAAACCCCAATAAACAAACATTTTTGCCCCGGGCCGAAATGTTTTCCAGATTTCGTGGAAATAGCATAAAGAGCGAAAAATCCTGCCCAGCGACATATGGTAAATGTCATACCACACTTTGGCCGGAATAATTATTTGGGACCTCGGTCCGAGCGTTGAATTTTCCACCCTCGACCTTCGGCCTCGGGCGGAATATTCAGCTTGGAGCTCGGTCCACAAAAAAATCATTTTACCGCCCCGTGTGGAATTATACATAACCTTTTACCGAGAAAATTGTTTGTTAATGCGAACCTACACTTTTGAGAATTTTAAAGTTGATGTGTTTTGGAGATAATGAAGTTTAAATGGCGTCATGTCGTGCCATTTTTGGTGGAAAAACTATACAATCTTAGAAAATGGAACCCAGAAGCAAATATAAAAAAAATCACAACAAAGGAATTGGCAAACGTTCTAACATGGCTCTCTCGGAAATTACACATTTTCAGTTTTTGACCCCTACAAAAAATATAAAAAACAAAATTGTATGGAAGATACCAAAATCAAATTTCAAGGCAATATTTTATATTTGACTAACTTATGGCTCCATAAGTATAAGTAGGTAGCTTGTGACGATTTTTTAATTACCTTTTTGAACTTTTATTGACCAGATATAGACAAATGAATGCCACCGCCATATTTCTGAGACCAAATTTGCATATAAACATGCATTATTTACTTGTATCATTCGATTTCAAAGTTTTGTCTTATATGACCTCACCTTTTATGGTATCAGTTTGTAAAAATGGCTCCTACTACCGAATTATACGTGTAAAATAACCCACAAAATATGTGTTGCACGACTTCCGTAGACCTCTGGCCAGCAGTGACCTATTGCGACCTGATCTGAACCTTGACATTTGCTTATAATTTCACTTTTGCTTAACCCTATTACTGTCGGGAGGAGGGGAAGGGGGGGGGGGCGAATCGCCCCCTTGAGGTTTTTCACGTACAGTTCATTTATAACTCAACCCAGAATCTTCAAACTTTCTGTCTTTTCCTATAATTTCATTGCGCGTCGAACGGTGTATTTTTTCCCAAATTAAACCATTGGGAGGGGGTTCAATACAGTTTTTAGGGGGCGTGTTCGGCCGTTTTGACACAAAATATTTGCATGGTTAAGCACTCATGGATAATTGTGTGTAGAGGGGAAGTATTAGCGAAAACAGACATGGGTAGAGAATTGATCGTTCTTTCAGATGGCGATCTCGAAATTTCACATTTTTGAATTTTGAAATCCAAATTTTTTGAAAACTTTTTTTCTTCTCAAAATGATAAAAGTTTTGTATGACGGAATGTATGTGAGAAAAACATGACAATAAATATGTTTTGAAAGTTACAAGGCGATATCTAAATATTCGTTAACCTGATGTCAGGTCAAATGCTAACCTTGCAATATAAATATATTGTAAAAAATGAGAAAAAAATAAGGGTTTGACACATTTTATCAATCCAATTATTTCAAAGTCATGTCATCTTAAGCCCTTCTCGATGACCAGGATTAAATTTATAGTCAGTGGCCTTTTGAAAGGTCAATCAAGGTCACTACCACCTTTTTATCGATAGCTCGTGCCGGTCACACTATATAAACTTGCAACTGGTCTCAAAACGTTTGTCTCGTCAATCCGCATCTTTTGATATATAATTTGACCAACTTATGTCACATTGACCTTGACCTTGCCCCGGGGTCAAATTTTTGATTTTACAAAGTTGGTATGATTCGAACCGCAATGACGTGAGAATCACGATGGTATCAAAATAATTACTATATATGTTTTACATAAAAACTTATTAACAAACGAACTTTTGCTGAAAAACAGGTTTTTAACATTTGTTAACCTCTACAGCCCAAACCATTGACCTGAAGTCATTTCTGATGCCATGATGGCGTAAGATAATTCAAACTGCTTTACAGTACATTTTCGAATTCCTCCTAGCTGCCATAGTTTCCGAGATAATGGCGAGGTTTCCTGAAAAAAGTAATATTTTGGCAAATATGACTTTTTATGCCGTCATTTGACCTTGAAAATAGTGACCCAAAGACACCAAAATTTAACAAAGTAAAGTTCATTGTCGTGCCTAACAACATACCAAGTTTCATGATTCTAACTTTTATGGCAGCCGAGATCTGAAGGGGCTGAATAAGCCCGCTCCCCCGACAGATTCGTATACTTTTCATCCCTCCAGGAATAGGGTTAATGCAGAAGATGCATTATACCGTTGAGAGCACTCTGTGCGATAATATAGTCTCAATCTAAGGCTTTGGATGGAAAATATGACCCAAAAACTAAAAATACCTATCTCAATTTTGACATTTGACCTGACAGTGACCTGACATGTGACCTTATTTCGAAAATTTCCAAAAATGGATGTGACTCATTGACAGTTTTCGATTGCCGCCTTGCACATCTCGCTGCGGTTATTTGTTCGGAAGATAACGAGGGGGCAGCCAATCTCCCCCCCCCCCAGCGGGGCGCGTATTATGTATTTGCAATATCAGTCGTGCCATTTATATAATTTAAAGCGCCGCGGACGGTGCTAAAATATATTGTTTGCACACCTGTCAGGAGTGGCCCCAGACGGCTGATGAATAATTAACCAAGGGAGAAGTCAAAGTTTGTGACCAGGGGGGATGGTAGCCGTTTTTAAACTAGGAGTAAATCTTATGCATGCGATTGCAGTGTATCATTTTGCTTTGAGCCTCGTGCAGAGTTCAAAAATGTTCTTGAACTAACCAAATAGGCAGCATTTTGCAAAGGGAGGGGCTCGAATAAAATTTGCCACAAATGCAGCACTTAAACTTTTAACCACAAATGGTATTTACAAAAGTAGGGACTCGTTGATGTGAATATTCACGTGTGTGGGTTTCAGGTCCTGCGCCTGGGAGAAAACCGGACAATAATATAATTATTCCTTGGAATAATTATATTAATCCGACTTTTTGCTTAAAAAAGTAAAGACACGTGCAAGCACCAAGTTAGAGGGCCCGAGCTCAGGAAATCAGTCCTGAACTACGGCTTTTTAATCGGATATTTTTTAACATGGCGAACGGCGAACATTGGTATAATAAATAACTAGTAAAGCATGCATGGCATGAAGCAGACGGAGGAGTTATTTCATTTTCGTCCGGCAACTGGTAGGCAAAAGCATTGTTGTTTGTTGCAATAGTAAAACAACACTTACCCACACCTTTCTGTGGCATTTAGTTATTTTTATTTCTGATTCTCACCTGTGCAGGTGAATCCGAAGTCAAGGCACGTGCTTATCATTAGGCAGTATTGAATTTGTGTTTATTTATGGATGATTAGAGTTTCTGTTGTGTCAAATATTTTCACGTAGCCTATACCGTGTGTTATTTTACGATAAAATTATCAGCGTATACTTTTGCATAATCAGTGCAGTGAAACGGTACGTTATCCCTGAAACCCAAGCAAGCAAGCAACGCAAGCAAGCAAGCAGCAAGCAAGCAAGCAAGCAAGCACAGCAAGCAACGCAAGCAAGCAAGCAAGCAAGCAACGCCCAAGCAAAGCAAGCAAGATTAAAAAAGGATTTTGCCCATCTGTAAGACTACGTTAGTGAGGCCGCTTCGCGGCCTCACTCACTCCGTCTGAATTAAGAGGTTTCTTGGAAAATGTGAAAGCGTCACAAGTCATTATCGAGCATGCGCCACAATTTGGCTATCTCAACTCAAAACCCTATGTTAAAGGTGAACTATTCCCTTTAAGACTTACAGGTATTGAGCCTAAAAAAGTTCAAGTTGGTATAGCTGATTCAACATTGATGCCGCTGGTTCCAAAGTTGATATCGCTGTTTGCTAACTCAACCTTGGCCTGGCATGGCCCATGCATTCGTCATCCTTGTAACGTACCTTTTGATACGTTTTTTGGTCCTTTCCACGCTTGAGAAGCGACCCTTTCGAGGTGCCCCCCCCCCTCCTGGACGAAATTTTGGATACTTGCCTGCTCCCAGACTACGTGAGATCCCTTTCAGCCCAAATGAGGATCTTCTCAGCCTAGACCAGAGTGTTAATCCCTGATGAAGGTCCTCTTAGAATGGCGGCCGGCGGGGACCCTCAGGCCGGTATAGCGCCCTTTAGGGCCAGCTGAGGGTCTCCTTGCGACGACCAAGGGAGCTCAGATGAACTAGCTTAGCCTGTTGAACCTGAAAATTCACCTGTGGGCCGTCTCAGTTGGTTTATTTGCTCTTTTAGGCTGGTCGGGGCTTCTCGGAAAGATTGAGAACCCTTCCGTGTTATAGGTCAAAGGACCTCCTCTGCTCTGCCCCAGCCTTGGTGGGGCTCTCAAGGTAGTACCGAGGCTTTTGCATGCAGAGCGAGGGCCGTCTCAGACAGAGAAAGGGCTATATCGGCCTCACCGAGAACCCCTCAGACCAACGAAGACCCGCTCGGGTCCCACAGAGGCCTCTCAGCCTCTCAGACCAACCAAAACCATCTCAGGTCCCACCGAGATCCCTCAGGCTATCCGAGACTCATCAGGCCAATCAAGGGCCCCTCAGGTCTGACCGTGGCCTCTCAGGCCGACTGAGGCCTCTAAGGCCGATCGGTGCCCTCTCAATCTGGTGGAGGCCTGCTCAAGCCAGCCGAGGACCCTCAAGAAATCAAGAGCCCAGTTCCAGCCAGCAGCGCAATATCCCAGCGGAGCTTCAGTGCCCACAGGCGCTTGAAGAACTGGGCCAGGGGTGCGATGAAGCAGCGCAAGCTGAACTCTGTGGCAGGGCTACCATGTCTATCAGAAGGAGACGCGCGAGGTTCCTGATCGGGATATCACGCGCGAATATGCGTCCCTGTATGGTGCTCGTCGTTCCACCTTCGGGACGTTTTGATGTCATCTGAGATGATAGCACCGAAAGAAAATGTGATGCCTAGTAAATTCATTCTGGTAACTAGTGAATTAGTTAACCCGCGCACTGCAGGGGGGGGGGGTTGATTTCCGCCCCCCCCTCAGGTTTTTCAGGAGTAGCGGAAAAACGGCGGCACGCAGAGCCGCCAAATTTCGTACACCTGTTTGGGCATCAATTACCCACACTTTGGAAAGTTTTGACTTCAGGTCGTCTCAGATCAGGTCACAAGTTCATGTCAAGTGACCTTACCTTCAAAAATGTTTGTGTTCGTGCCAAAGCCACAATCTTTTCCCGAAAGTTTTGAAACTTGCAGGATTTCATACGGATATCATTACCTACAATTCATTTATCTCGGATTTTTATTATCGGTGACCAATGGTCAGGTCAATTTTCTGACCTCCCATTATAAGTGAATGGGAGAATATAAAAATGCTTCCTATTCAGAAAATATGCATCGGATCAGGCTAATTCTTTCATAATCATGTTATTTTAGCTCATTCTGGATGATCAAGGTGCAATTGTTGCAGTGATTTCTACAAGGCCATCTGAGGTCATCAGCAATGATTTGCTAATAACTCTTGATTGAAATAAGATAGAGACAAGCAGTTGACACCACTGTGTTCGTCTCGTCTGGCCACGTTGCCCCATATGCAACATGACCTACCTGGGTCACCAAATGACCTTGACCTGAGGTCATTTTTTAAGTTGACAGGTCACAGTGTAGGTATATATCTTTCAAATCGCCTTGATGAGACAAACACGTTGGTGTCAAAATTATGTCCCTATCTTTGTTAGGTGAAATGCTATTCACGAAAAACTGCTTTGCTAAAAATAACCTTTTTGACCTTTCATGACCTCTGGAGCCTAAACTATTGATCTGAGCTCAATTTTGAGGTCATTAATGCGATTGCAAATTTCAATAGCCATCCATTGCTTCATTAATCGTTTGCTCCTAGCTATCATAGTTTCCGAGATAATCGGGAGTTTCTGGAAAAGATCCTATTAAAACCGGAAAATCTGACCTTTGGTGACCACTGGTGACCTCAATTGAGACCTGATCCAAGAAAAGACTAAATACTTTCGATAGACCTTGTCTAGAGCTATCTAATGCCGTTTTCGCTATGTTGTCGCTATGTTGCGTAGTTTTCGAGATCTCACGGGGCGGCGTAAATCAACCCCCCTGCAGATCGTGTTTGGCGCGAACCCCCTGCAGTGCGCGGGTTAACATCCTGATGTCGCAAGAAATGGAAAAGTTGTAGTTGATAACTCAGTCACATTAAGCAAAAATTTGGACTGTGAGACGCCACAATGTCACTTGAAAATAAAGGCTGCGATGCTCTATATAAAAAGTTCAAGTTTGATCAAAAATAAACGGTAATGCGTGCCGGAACGATAAAAACGGCAAACTGAAATTATATATATATATATATATTATATATATATAGTAATATTATATATATAATATATATATTAATATATATATATATATAGATATTATATAAATATTTCAGGCGGGTGGGCCTTTTGGGAAAGGCCCCTTTTCTGGAAAAAGTTGCCCGCCTCCAAACTGAAATATGTGTCGCCGGCCCTGCAGGAGGTCACTCACCTGAGTATGTGACCGGACAGCGGGGCTCCAGCCATCTCTGCCCAGCGCACAATCAACAGCGAGAGCAGCACACAGTACGTGGTAAACACAGTGTACAGTGCACCCTTGGCCCTGCTGCGGCACAGCCGCACTAAACGCACTCGCCACCGCCTCATGGTATTGGTGGCTGCGTGTCTCAGAACTGGCGATCGGGATGTGGAGAGAGGAAGGCCAAATCCGGCGACTGGAGGCTCGGCCGACGACCCGCGTTGACCTTGGGGTAGGACGCCGCAGCCTGACAGGCTAACGGTCAGCACCTTCCGAAGCTATCGCCATCGCTCCGGCAGGTGCTCTTATTATCATTGGCTAATAATGATCATTTGCTGGCAAACGACGATATTTTCACAACTGTGAAATATTACAGCACTCGTCTCAACTCAAGGCCAGACAGAAAAGCCTAGCGAACTCATCGACCCCAGTAACAAAACGGGTGTATTTTTCACTGTTTCAGATGAATGTAATGGTGGTGACTGCATTCAATGCATTTCAGCCCCTATGGGGCATTCCACGACCGATTACAAATTCCCAAGTTTACACACCACTTTTTTATTTGTGATGAAATTTTGTCTAAAGGGTCCTTTTGCACCATGAAGTCGATGGTGGCATCGCCAGACCACTAAGTTCAGCGGTTCTCGAGATATAACTTCGGGCATTTTAGCGAGGTCATCTTTGGAGTTCAGTTCAGTGGTTTTGAGGTCTAGAGCTTCAAAACCACTGGACATAAAGCATCAAATAGGCATATCGTCGTGACTGCGATGAACTGGGAAACATTTGCACCATCTCTGATTCTCAAAAAATTGTCTTTAGATTTTGTGATGTCACATTTTGTTTTAATTTTGTATGCCTATACGTGTATCCTCTCACGTCAAAACTGTAATATTCTTAGTTTTATATTAAAGGTTCACTATTCATATCGATATTGGAAGTTAAACCAAAGTATTTCTCTTTTAAAAATAGCAAATGAATACTTCAGATTTTTGCCAAAACAACATTTTAAGAGCATTTGCAGTAGAATGCCACCATTTGAACTGTATGTGGGGTTTGCGGGAGGGAAGGAAGCACCCACGCCTAGCCCCAAGAGCAATAACTTTTTGATAAATAGCCTTGATAAATAACTTTAAAAAAATCATCATTAAGTTTTAGAGATAAGAGGGGAAAGGCATCAACATGACGCGTGAATCCCATTTTTCA
Source organism: Semibalanus balanoides (assembly GCA_014673585.1). Taxonomy (NCBI): domain Eukaryota; kingdom Metazoa; phylum Arthropoda; class Thecostraca; order Balanomorpha; family Balanidae; genus Semibalanus; species Semibalanus balanoides. The sequence goes on from VOPJ01003236.1 coordinate 41,715, forward strand.
GAAGCCTATAACTCAAAAGAAGAGAGCGACATTTGTTTGTTTTTACTTGAGCTTACCTTATAATTACTTGTTTTGATATTGATGACATCAATAGCAAAACAACAACACCAACAACAACACAAACTGTTAGGTTTTTTGATTGCATTTGTTTTCTCCAGACTTCTAACAAATGTTCGCTCATTTCATAAGATTATGTATTGTTTTTGTTACAAGTCTCTACCTCATTTCTGACAAAAGTTATAGCTTTTTATAGTCAGTGTGCTGATATCGACGAATTTTGAATTTTTAACATATATCAAAATATTGCTACAATGTCTCCTTTGAAGGGTAATTTCATGGCGGATTCAATGTCGGAATCTTAAACGTTTTCTATTATTGCCAAAAAATGTACTTGGAAATTTTTGCAATGCTCATTTTATAGTGATTTCTATAACGATAATAACTCTTAGATAAATAATTAGATGATAAACCCAAATCTGTTTTCGGATTGGAAATAATCGTATAACTTTTTTTAGTTATTTTGCTCCAAAATTAAAAAAAAGTCACTTGTTGGATTGACATGTATTTAGTTTTGTATTTTATATTGTATAGCTCGGCGAGCTAAAAAAACATTTATTCAATGTAGTCTATCTTTGATAGTATTTTAGTAAATGTTATTTATAATTCAAGAATTGTAAGCACTCCTCAGTTCAACAAGACAAGGTTTATATGCTCATAGCGTGCCTAATATTGAACTTATCTTTAAAAAATGGAACCGACATGAACGAGGCATCATTTTACAAGTAATTAAAACCTTTAACGTGTGTTTTTCGAGCTATACGACTTAATACTCATTAGTTGTTCAATTAAGCAGTTTTTATGTTAAGTTAAGAACGATTGAATATTTTGGAAATTTATAACTTCATAAAATTGGTCTTAAAGGGAAATAATCACCTTTCATTTTTGTTGGCATCAATTTTGTTGGCCTCCGTGATGGTATAGCAAAGATTTAATTTAAATTTAAGAATTAAATTAAATTAATCCCTCATTCAATGCTGTAGTTTTTACAAAACAAAAATTGAGAGTACATTTTATACGTTCTTTCGAAACTTCATGAGCAGTGTTTGACCCACACTATTGAAGCGCGCCATATTATGGCGCCATTGTCCAGCGTTCGAACTTGTTCGACGCTGGACCAAATGTCCCGCAAACAACATCGCCGGACACTAAAATTTAATTATGTTTTATTTCCCAGTGAATTTTTCAAATTGAATTGCCAATGTTGGAATTGTATGTCGAGCTATTTGGGGAAAAAAGGATTTTGGCGATGATGATTTATTAAACCAAAGTCTTGTTCACAGCCAGAGACAAAGTTAAATAGAACTTTAATACTGAAAAATTTATGAAACATTTTTAAACCAGTACCGCTTGGCCGCCATAGGACCCAAGTTAAACTTTGATAATTTGGTTTCCTTGTTTATTCAATGGCTATCATAATGTATGGATCGCCGGTAATATTTATCGAAAAACAAGCAGGATTAAAACTATATTTTCCACTTACCTTGCGTAAGGAAAACAATACGGAAAAGCCCGCAGTTTTGATGAGATCCACAAGTTACTTGCAAGCAGCGCAAGTACCCCGGTCATTGGAAAAGCGTGGAAACGCTTATCAACTTTAACTTGAAATAGGCTTCTTAGTAGAAATTTGTTTTTATGCAAAAGTGATGTATTTACATTATTATTTTTGGTCTCATCTGTCGATTTCAAGTGTTAACTCCATTTTTGTGGAAAAAGGTGATTATTTCCCTTTAACATGGCAAATATGATTATATATTATACATATTCTACTTTGTCTACTTTGCATTGAAGTGTGATTTCCTAGAAAAAAGTACCTCTCTCGAAAATTTAACGTTTACATTTTAACTTCTTGTTCATATCAGGAATGGTTTGGGAAGGCAATTTTGTGATACAAAATGAATGTGTTTTGTATACTCCCATCCACACGTATAAAAATTTACATGTCCATTAGTTATAAAAGGCTCTGGAGTCTGGAGGCCTATATAAATACCGCAGAGTTAAAAGAGGTACATACATCGGTCGACTCGTAAACATGTGCTGAAGAGATTTTTTTTTTGTACAAAATTTAAATATATATATATATATATATATATATATATATATATATATATATATATATTCTTTAAGGCAGATATCATTGAACAGTATAACAGTTCTGGCCTTCGAGAGTTATATATATATTGTAGGGGTTGCCAGCAGCTGAGTGCAGGAGTGCTGCGATAGTCTCCGGGGCGGAGGCTGTCAGTCTGCTGAGTATTGCTTGACGTCGCTGAAAAGTCGTTGTATCACGCGCATTGTGGATAAACGTGAACTGGCGTGTTACGTTGGCGGAGCGGGCGAGTGGCGGTTGATTGGACGTTCGGAGCGGATTGTTCTCCTGATGGCGGAGCCCTGGAGCCGCTGGATATCGCCGGGGAGTCGCGTCTGGGCAGCGTCGAGAGCTGATCGCTCTCGCCGCTTTGTTGTGCTTTTTTCACTGTTTTGCCTTGGAACCATTAAATACAATTGCTCCAAACATGTAATCGTGCTCGGTCCACGTCTTACAGTGGTGATAGCGTTGGGATCCACGCCTTGCTTGTGGTCAAAGCAGTTAATCATGTAACTAATTGAAACCGTGACTGCCGGTCTGTAGTTGTGCTGCGGCGGACGTCACTGCCTGGTTCAGTTATCGGCATGGCGGTTGTTGAGCCTGGCCTTCCCGTTCTGCTGCATCGCCGCCCGCTGACGCTGACGGCTTCATTTTCTGCGCTGAACGACGGCCAGAGCTCTGTCGTCACCCGGGCGTTTTTACCCGGCTTCCGATGGTTGCCGCGCCTGTTGTCGCCCACCGCCACCGCCGCCGCCAACCGCGTTGTCACGGCGGCCTGTTACCTGCTTCTTCTGGTTCGTCGATTCGCCATCGCTACTGTATTCTGAGCGGCCGCGGCCTCTGCTCATGCTGTCTCTCCTTCGGCTCCGCTGCCGCTCGGTAGGCTGCCGCTGACGCCTTCTGGGCAGGCTGCTGTTCCTGCCGCTGCCGCCGCCGCCGTCGTTGTCAGGGGCGGCTGTTCCTGCTTCTTCCGTTCGTTGCGCCGTCGCTTGCTGTATTCTGAGCAGGCCGCGGCCTCTACCGCAGTGCTCTCCCTCTCTGTCGGCTGCCGCTGCCGCTGGGAGGCTTGCGCTGACGCCGTTCTGGCGAGGCTGCTGTTCCTGGTCGCCGCTTTGGGAGCTGCCTCATTCTGGGCGGCTGTTTCCTGTCTCGACCACGACGACCGCCGTGTCGCCGCCGCGCCGCTGCTGTTATTCTGAGCGGTGCGGCCTCTGCTCTTCTGTCGGGGTGGCTGCTTGCAACGAGCGGCCCCTATCGTCCGCTACGTCACCACCGCCACCGATGTCGTCTGCTGCGGGGCGGCTGCTGCTTGCCCTCGTCTGCTGACCGGTCACAGACTACCGCTCTGACCGGCGGCTCGGCTACCGTCGCCGCGCCACCAGCTGCGCGGGCGCTACCGTCGGTCTTTAATCTGCGTGCTGGTCTGCTACAGCTGCAATGACTTCAGCTGCAGCTGATAAGATAAGTAAAGTGTGATGTGATTTTCGTAGTGTCTGTGTTTCTCGTGTTCGTTTTGTTTCATGTTTGTATCATGAATTCAGTCAGTAGGGATAGCGCCAGGTGATGTGGCACCGTGGGGCGGTTGTGACTTCGTTGGTGAGGTCCAAAGTTGTGGGGACCGCGCGTGAGGCGACGCCGGAGGGGTCGATGGCCTGGAGGTGGTCGGCTGGAGGCTTGGACGCGTGACCGACGAGGAGCGAAAGGATCCTGTGAGTCAGGTCAGGTATTGCTCCGTGGGGCGGCGGCGTGACTTGTGTTGAAGGCTCCAATAGTTGTATGGGCACTTGCGTATGAGGCGACGCGTGAGGGGTCGGCGGACGGTTTCCGCCGAGAGGAGAGAGCTTGCGTACAGCTGACGTTTAACCGAGTGGCCGCTGTGCCGCGGCAAGCGTCCTCCTGACCGTTATTCATTAGGCTGGTAGGGCATCTGGATCGCAGCACTGCCGTCGTTTGCCATTATCGTTCTGGAAACCTGTTTTCTGAAGGGCCATCAGATTCAGGGGACGCGAGTCTTTGACGTAACGTTGGGCTATTTAAATTGTTTTTTCATACTGTTTTAAGGAGCGTGGCAAAGCGGCGAATAGCGGCAGTGAAATTTTTTGCCTGTCTAGCCTTAGCCGATCCAGTGAGTTGCTGCTCAGGCTCCTCGTGATTGTTCTCCACCGAGCTGAGAATTTGAGCTTGTATGCTGTTACATTGCTTTGGTTTGACTTTTGCGTCACATTTGGTGACGCTTCTTGTTTCGGGTTCCCAGGGCCCGTTCCAGAGTCGTCGCGGAACGGCGACTCATTGAAAGCGGGGAGGAGTGTGGGGTTGCCAGCAGAAACTGAAGTGCGGAGTGGCTTGCGGGATAGTCTCCGGGGCGGAGGCTGTCAGTCTGCTGAGTATTGTTGAACGTCGCGAATTCGTTGTATCACGCGGCATTTGTTGATAAACGCTGAACTGGCGTCGTTAGATTCGGCGGAGCGGCGAGGGCGGTGATTACGTTCGGAGCGATTGGCTCCATGATTGGCGGAGCCCTGGAGCGTGCGATATCGCCGGGAGTCGCGGCTGGGGCAGCCGTCGAAGAGCTTTTGTGCTCCGCCTCGCCGCTTTGCTCGTGCTTTTATCACATCGTTTTTGCCTTGAAACACCATTAAATACAATGCTCAAACATTAATCGTGCTCGTCCACGCTACATTATCATATTATATATATATATATAATATATATATATAATATATATATATAATGTATATATATATAGCTATATATATATTATTAGAAAAACATACACCAGGTGCAATTATAACACTACAAACGTTTTCTCATCATACACATTTTTAAAATACAGAACCAGCAATTAAAACAAAAAGCACCTTCACGGATGCATAATTAGGCATCTTTTGTAGTATTTTCATAACATATGGTCTTTGTACGGTCTATTAAAGTTTTGCATATTTTTGTATCAATACCATGTGAAGTGACGTCATTTAATTCGTTATATCTAAAAAATGTATCTACAGAATTGCTCAATTTTTGCACACAAAACACCAAATTGATGCACACAAAAGTATTTAAAGATTCACGTTAATATCAAAATCGTTTTTGAGAAATTAAAAAAGTTCTTCAGAGAGTGTTTAACGTCCCCCACTCCCAGTCCTCGCCGGGTTAAAATGGAAAATTTCGATGATCGTAACTATAAACGATGCTTATTTTTTGCTTTTATGCAATATAATATTTTTATGTATGTCTTCTCAGTAAAAAATAAACAAGTAAAACAGTTATGCCAATCGAAGTCTTCCCTTAAAAAAACATCAAGCCTCAAGGCAGACATGCCTGCATGGATCTCAAAGAAGGATATAGGATCCCAGAGGATCTCTCAACAAAACGCAATGTTGGATCTATGATCCCACTGTATCCCACGACAAAATACAACAGTGGATCTTGGATCCCAGTGGATCCTTCGAATAAATTTGGCAACGGATCTTGGATCCCATAATTCACAATGAGAATGGATCTGATCCTAACGGCTAACGGATCTCGGATCCGATAAGATCCGACTTATAAATTACGCCATAATTATAGTATTTCTTGACAAAATATAACTTAACCCTATTCCCTGCGGGGGCAGATTCTGCCCCTCCCGGTAGTTTTTCGCCCGCCGCTTCTGAAACCGTTACGTCTATCGCTCTTGAAAACTTACGGGACTTTCCTAATATGAATGACGCGTTGTTCTGTATTTTCGTTGTTGAAAAAAATCGGCCTAGCAGAGGCCGCTCCAGGGTTCATGTTTTTGGAGGTCGCTACGAATGCGGGTGTGCGGCGGCATACTTTCCTTCGTAGTTGCGGTGGAATAAAAAGCGTCAGAATAAGTTCCGATCTTTGTACATCTATACATAAGTGTGGAGATATACATATTTTGGGGCAGAGGCAAACTCAGGTACATAAAATGGGAGGCGATATTCTCCGTCAATTTAAGCCGAACTTCAAATAAGCTAGTTGATAAAAGGCGTTCCGCACATGATGCCCCCCACGTTGTTTACCTGAATCCGCCTATGCACAATTTGTTAAATTTAACAAATTACAGAACAATAGCCCACGTGTGACGTTCCCACGTCCCAAACACTACGGAAAAGCACATATTTTGTATCAAAAAATCCCCCATTTTTATCCCTGAGTACGCCTATGATTTTTCATTTTTGTGCTCGTCCCTTTCACACATTCAAGAGCATGACATTGGAAACTCAAAAACGTTTTTTGCATGCAAATCGGTCGAATCCCATGGCCACAATAACCTTTCAAAAAACACCCCAAATTGTCGTATTTTTTGCACCCTGGCCCCACATAACAAAAAAATAAATAAAATCGGGTTCCGAAAAGAAAGATTTCGTCACGACGAATCGAATGGTGTTTGTCCCATCGAAATCGGCCGAGCGGTTCTCGAGATCTTCTGGGGGGGGGGCGGCAGAATCTGCCCTCCCCGCAGGTTAACGTAATTCTGGCCGCCCGCAGGGAATAGGGTTAAGGCATGCGCATGTGCTAGTTCCACGTACAACGAATTGAAAAGTACTCACAACTACTTAAAATATGGGTTCAGAAAATACATATCTGTATATTGCATAATGACGGGACTGGGATCCCAGTGGATCCCAGTGCAAAATACAAACTGGGATCTCGGATCCCGGCGAATCCATCGACAAATGTTGAAGACGTATCTATTATCCCAGTGGATCCATCAACAAATTGTAAAGGCGAATCTATGATCCCAGTGCATCCGGGATCCAGATCCCAAAGATCAGATCACGGGATCCGTTATTGGGATCCAAACAAATGTCTGCCTCAAGGTATCTTAAATTCATATATATATATATATATATATATATATATATGAATAAGTTTGATGATTCATTATCATTCAAAATCAGATGTCACCAATAAAAGAATAACATTCTGCAGCTATATTAATACGACGTTTCACAGTACTCGACTGTATCTTCAGGCAAAGTTTTCACTCGGACAGATCAACAAAATAATTACAGGCACACACTCCGAAAATGATAAAGAAAAGGAAACAATAAGCGTGACTCGAAAGATTAAGCCACCTCTTATCAGATGTCAGCGACAGTTTGAAGGGGGAAGGCAGAAGTCATGTTATTGAGAAAGGTTTTTGATGGAAAATGTGTAATGATTCTAATATTCTTAAATCTAATACAGAGTTTGTCTTGCCTAAAATACAAAAGTTGTCGGGGGTTACTGGGGTATCACAAGAAAGGGAATGATCACGAATAGGAGAGGGATCGGGGTTGGCAAGGAAATTTCTGGTACGTACAGACTTACATAAATGTTGACTAATTCGACTGTGGAGATTACGAAGAGTTGAACCAACGTAAGATGCTTCACACGAAAGCACAACAAAATTTGTATACCACAGTCGATTGACAACTTTTAGGTAGTCTGTCCTTATACTTGAAAAAAGAGCTGATGGAGAAAGTGTTCAACAGAACAATCCTGGGGTTCAGAAAGGGGTAGAACTTTGAAAGGAGGGTGATGATCTCACGCTTCAGTTTTCTGACTCTATTTATTTTGTATTTTGTATTTATTTTGGGANCGGAGATAATGACGTTTTGGTGACGATTATAGTTGGTGGAAAGACGGTAAATATTGTAAAAATCGTAGAAAATATAGTTATGCAGCAACAAACTAATAGAAAGCGACAAAGGTCGAAAATGACATTTTAATTAGGAAAGGCCAGCTAGGAATTCCAACATTTTAGGTTTTTACCCCTATCCTCCATTTGGGCGCCCACAAATCCATGAAGGGCGACCCAAACCCATGCATGAAGGGCGCTCCTAAACCCCATGGAGGACGCTCCTTAACCCATGTAGGCCCTCCCCCGATTCCGAGGAGTGTACTGTACCCCGACGCCCAAAAAGTATCACGATAAATATTTCACAACCCTAGAACATCGATTTTGTATGCAAATTCCAAATAAAAAACGTCGAAAGGCCGCCGTGTCGCCCTCTTGATACAGGTGTGTCGGTGAGGTGAGAAGTCACTCATAACTCCCCGCAGCCGGGGCGGGCCCGCCGTTCGCCCCGTCCACACCGCCGCCTGGTACGGTCCATATCGTAAGCGGCTGCAGTACGGTCTATATTGTACACGACACGCCGCACAGTTTGCACGGCGCCGTGCATATCCTACACGGCTGCAGTACGGTACATATCGTACACGACACACACCATGCGTACGGTACATATCGCACACGACCCGCCGGGCCGGTTGGCCAGGGGCGGGGGCGGAGGCGGGGTCAGTTGCGGTTACATAGGCCGCCGGGTCGGTGCCGGTCGCCCATCAGGCTCCTGCCGGCTCCTCACAGCCGGCAAAACACGGACAATCCCTCACAATGACGTCACCACTGCCGCTGACGTCATCACCGGCCACTGGTGACGTCATCAACCGCCGCGGGACGGAACGCCGCGCACGGCGCACAAGCCCTCTCATTTTGCGGGCACAGAGCACTCATGGCGTGCAAGCGTACCTAACCCGGCGACGCCAGCCGCTCCAAACGAGCCGAACGGGTGTGGTGCATTCGGTATAGGGGGGTTCTCTACGCTGCTTTGATCACACGCAGCAGACAAGATGACAGACCACCAGCTGAGAAGTCACCGAAATTCTCAAAAATACGAACACGTCAGCAGACGGCCAACTGAAACGGCATCGCGAGCCGAGCGAAGTCAATATCAACAAATTAAACCGCCTCCTTAGACGTAAGATATAATCAAACCTTCCACGAAGTCAAAACACGATCAGATAGCACTCGCCGCCACAACGCAAACTCGACAGTACTAAAACGGCGGGAACGAGTCACGGTTACGCACGCAACGACGCCGCCAGCGCCATCTCTGGACGGCGGCCGATACTCGAGCTTCGCCAGCCGGAACTCAGGGCTCCATAAAATGCGCTATTGCCACCGAGAGCGCGGCGCCGCGCACCGCTCTGCGCCGCCCTCCGACGCCGGTTTGATTCGCAGTTCCAGCCTGTCACTTCTCACCGGAGACTTCTCACCCTTCTCACCGGAGACTTCTCACCCTTCTCACCGAAGACGTCCCACCGCGCGCTCCCGACGAGTCCGGGCAGCTGACCAAACTCGGCACCTTCCCGCGGCACACGGACCGACTCCATCGCCACGCGCTGCAGTGTCACACAGTCCATCCCCTCCGTTAGGCACTGGACGCGGCTCCGACCCGCCGTCGGTCCCGCCGCCCTCTCCCCACTCCCGCTCTCTCTCTCTCCGCGCGCGTCAGCGGCCGCGGGCCGCGCGCCGCTTTGTACTCCGCGCCGCCTGCCAAGCTCAAGTTCGTTTCACGCTCGACAGATGTCGCTACACGGCGTCGGCGGCCGGCAGCTCCAGTATGCGCACGATGAAGGAGTCCATGCCGTCCGGCATGCTGGACGCGCCGGCGATGAAGCCGTGCTGCAGCAGCGTCGGGTAGTTGGGCCGCTCCTTGTACTCCTTCTGAAGGCTGAAATCGTACGTCGGAGCGTCACGAAGCGCTATGTAAGGTGCTGGGATTGGAAGACAGTGCGGCGAGTGTAAGGCGCTGGGAATCGGAAGACAGTGCGGCGAGCGATCGGCAGCTGATCGGCCCTTCACACAGAAACACAGAACGTCACCGCCAGCATCTACCAAGTGCGACGGAGCCTTTTACTTAGTTTCTTAGATGATGAAGGCATGGCGCACAATTCATAGTCCAGTGCAACTTTGGCGCGAAAAGAATATACCAGATGCCAAGAAGAGTGGAAAATATCGCCGCGTTTCCGGGTTATTGCCGTTACAGTTCAGAATTGCAGACCGTTCAGTTATCATGTCCGACGAAGGTGCGAGGAACAATCATATCTAACAAATCCATAACCCTTCGGTGTGCTGTTCTGAATCTTCTACTCACCAGAGCGCGACACACTCATCTAAAACGCACCATCATTCACTTTTCTGAAAGTCACTAGAGGGCGACAAACTCAAATAAAACTCACTAAAGGGCGACACACTCCTCTTAAACTCATCAGAGGATCACACAACTCCTCTTAAACTCACCAGATAGCGACACACTTCTCCAAAACTCACCAGAGCGTCACAAAACTCACCTAAACTCACCAAACAGCGACGCACTCCTCCAAAACTCACCAGAGCGCGACGAACTCTTCGAAGTGGACGGAGAAGTTGAATCCCTCCTTGGGTAGGCGCGGCGCCGGGTCGGCCACCACCTGCTTCAGCTGCTCGAACGGCGTGCCCCAGATGCGGTAGGGAAACTTGCCTGTGGGGCAGCAGAGCGTGTGACACGTCACGGCCGTGTGTGACGTCACGGCAGCAGAGCGTGTGACACGTCACGGCCGAGTGCCACGTAGTGGGGGGGGGGGGTAGAGTAGATCAGAGCAGAACAGGGACAGAGCGAACACTCAGCAGTATCCGAAAATATGACTAAGGTGTCCTGAGGAAGGATCAAGGTGTCCTGGAGAAGGCTGAAAGTGTCCTGAATAATAATTGAGGTGTCCTTGATCAAGAATCAAGGTGTCCTGATCAGGGATCAAAATGTTTTGGGAAGGATCAAGATGTCATGAAGAAGGATCAAGATACAGTTAGAAAATATAAATATGTCCTGAATAAGGATCATGGTGTCCTGCAGAAGGATCAGGGCGTCCTGCAGAAGGATCAGGGTGTCCTGCAGAAGGATCGAGGTGTCCTGCAGAAGGATCCGGGTGTCCTTCCAGTAGACATACCTGTGGCGATCTCGATCATGGAGATGCCCAGACTCCAGACATCAGAGCGAATGTCGTAGCTCTTGTCTCCCATGGGATTAATACGCTCTGGAGCCATGTAAGGCTTACACCTGGAAAACGCGGCGACAAAGCCATCACAGTCTGATCCACAATATAGATCATAGTCTGCTGAAAAGATCCACGATCAGTTAATCGTCTACGTGTAAGGCCCCTAATCGTTGCTCGCAGGCTACACCTATCCGTCCCCCAGAATCTGGTCACAGCCGCATCCCATTATTATAGTAATATTCAGCTGTACCGACCCGGACCCACTAAACCGATTCAAAAGGAATTAGAATGCTTCATTTGTAGGCTGTGCATTACGAACGATTAGGCCCAGGCTGGTTTGCCAAGCACTTGTGCATACCTTTTATGATAAATCAAACGAGTCCCTGACCCCTCATCAAGGTGGTCCTGGCAGGATGGTATGAATGGATGATCTTTGTGGTTTAAGCGGCGTCTCAACTATAAAGTTATATGGCCATGGCCAAGGAGCAAGGTGTGTCTGACCAAGGATCAAGGTATCCCGCCAGTGAAAACCTTCCCCAGCCTCTTCCTCCGCGTGTTTAGACGTTTCACTCACCCGGCATCGATGGTCTTGGCCACCGAGTCGACCAGATAGCCGGAGATGCCGAAGTCGCAGAGCTTGACGCGGCCGTGTCGGTCACAGAGGGTGTTGGACGGCTTCACGTCCCGATGTATCACCTTCAGCTGAGTGTGCAGGTAGTGAAGCGCCGACACCACCTGTGGACCGGACAGCACAGTGATTGATGATGATGATTACCCAGTAATGACGATAATGGATGATGATGATAATAATTACGGCTCGCTCGTCTTTACGTGGTATATGGGAAAAATATGATTATGAGCGACCCGACCCGACCCGTGGCGACGCTTTTGAAAAGCTCATATCTGTGCAACCGCACGTCCGATTAACAAACGGGCTTCTTTGCTGAGTAGCCCCATCTGCTGTATCCAGTGCCGACACAAGTTGGTGACTACCACTGCGGGTGGCGCGTGCCGCGTTAGGGGTGTTGAAATGTGATTTGTCGCAAAAACTCCGCAACGGCTGGGCTGATTGTGTTCGAATTTGGTGTGTGGTTAGGGACCCCTTAGCCACCGCTTTTTCACTAGTCAGGAGTGGGGTGCCTCTGCACGTGCACACCCCTATTCTATATCTCAGGAACGGCTGAACCTATTGTGTTCTAATTTGATGAGTAGTTAGACATCTCAGCCGCCACCTTTCAACAACATAGGGGGTATAATAGTCAGAGTATAATAGTGGTGTGCATGTGCGCGCGTGCACACCCCTATTATACATCTTAGGAACGGCTGGACTGATTGTGTTCAAATTTTATATGTGGTTGGTGACCTCTCCGCCGCTGATTTTCCACAAGTCAGGGGTGGGGTGGCTCTGCACGTGCGCACCCTTTTTGGATCTCAGAAGCTACTTGCCCGATTCAGTTGAAATTCACTCAACATTTTCTTCGCGCTCGCTCGTTCATCGCCAACTACGACGCCTTACTGGTATATAATTGGCTCCACCTAGCCTATTAGCTGCGGCGCCCTTAAACTCAAATCATCGTCATTATCATCATCATCAGGCCAGTAAAAAGAAGTAAACCTGCTGGACTAAGAAAGTCTTGTTAATGCATAATTGTAGTTCAACAATTGCATTGCAATTGGTATTGTACTTAAAATGCTCCAACAATGTAGGAATATTTCCTTCCTTCACAAACAATTTCATGTTTAGGGGAGAGTGCCCACCCATGCGAACATGGTGTCTACAGTGAACAGGTGCCACTCCAGCCTATATTAGTAATGTGATGATTTCATCGATGTCGGTTGTAGTAGCTGACACTAAGCGATGATGTTTAAAGTGGTGGACAGCGATGGCTGCTCTCATTTGATTCTGTCAGGATACAAATAGTTAAATGCATTTGACGTTTGAATTTTTGATTACGTTTTGCTTCCCAGAAACGTTATATTTACATTAGTAAATTAACTTAAGTGCACCTTTTTGTGATGTCCATTAAATGATGTTGATATCATAGTTTGTATCAGCGAGTTGATTTTTTCCCTCAATTTGTTTGTTTTTCAATAGTTGTTATGCCCACCAGTGAACAAGGTTGTGCCCAATAGTGAACAAATATACACTTGGTGAACCTAAACTTTTCGACAATGTGAATGCAAAGATATATTGGTTGGGCTGATTAAACTCCACGAAGGGCTCTACGCCAGGACCAAGGAACATCACGTCCCATGAGCGACCACTCTTACAGCATCAGAGTTGTTGTTGTATTATTGTCGAGTTGTCACAGAGGATTGTCAAAGCGTCGGAGTGCAATGGACTGTCAACAAACATCAAGTGCAGGCATCAGCAGAAAACCCCACCGCCCACCTATTCATTGGTGAAAGTCCCCTGTTCACGGTTTGAATCCCCCTGTTCACTGGTCTGTACCTCCCCTGTTCACTATGATATCCATGCCCACAGTGAACAGGAAGATCCAAAAAACTAAATTAGTGTATAAACTCCCATTTTGTATTACGCTTAAATTTAATTTGCTTATGGCTATTTCTGGTAGTATGTAAGGAAGGTTATTACAAGAAGTTTTCAGAACTCAGGACAAAACGCCAAGCCAGTAGGACTGATTTCAAAAGGGGTGTTCGGCTGGTCGGGCACTCTCCCTATACATAAAAATAAGCAGACTCAGTTTTGCCACTTTTTGCCGGTTTAAAACGGCACAGTGGCAACAAACCATTTTGCAGGCAAAAGCCCAAACCTTGGCGCCGCCCCGCAGGCATCCCAATCCCAGTCAAGGGGCAAACAGCGAGCACCGAAGCGACTCAAGCCGGGCTGCCACACCGGGTTGAGGTAAAAAATTCCAGGCTTTTCCGACACCGCGCCACGGGGGCGCATACAGGGACGCTAAAACATTAGCGCCACGGGGGCGCCAAACTTACCGAATAAGCAACGCGGCGCCAAATCGCTTCCGGATCGTCTCCTTGTGTCCAAACCTTCTGCGTAGAACTTGTCCAGGCTTATGTCCATCACCTCCATACAGAATCCGACGTCTCCCTCCTGCGGCCAGTGTAAACGGACGGTCCTGTCAGACACGTTCTAAGACAGCTCCAGACAGCTCCATTACAGATCCAGACGTCTCCCTCCTTGAGACCAGTAAACGGACGGTCTGTCAGACACGTTTCTAGACAGCTCCAGACAGCTCCATACAGATCCAGACGTCGCCCTCCTCCGACCAGATACACGGTCTGCTCAGGACACGTTCTAAGACAGTCCAGACAGCTCCAAACGTCTCCCTCCTGCGACCAGTACACGGTCCTGTCAGACAACGTTCTAAGACAGCTCCAGACAGCCTCCCATACAGATCCAGACATTCTCCCTCCTGCGACCAGTACACGGTCCTGTTCAGACACGTTTTCTAAGACAGCTCCAGACAGCTCCATACAGCTCCAGACGTCGCCCTCCTGCGGACCAGTACACGTCCTGTCAGACACGTTTCTAAGACAGCTCCAGACAGGCTCCATACAATCCGACGTCTCCTCCTGCGACCAGTACACGACCTGGCAGACACGTTCTTAAGACAGCTCCAGACAGCTCCATACAGATCCAACATCTCCCTCCTGTGACCAGTACAAAACGGGTCCGTCCAGACACGTTCCTAAGACAAGCCTCCAACAGCTCCATTACAGCTCCAGCGTCGCCGCCTCCTGCGACAGTACACGGGTACTGTCAACACGTTCTTAAGACAGCTCCAGACAGCTCCATACAGATCCAGACGTCTCCCTCCTGCGGCCAGTACACAGTCCTGTCAGACACGTTCTAAGACAGCTCCAGACAGATCCAGACAGATCCAGACGTCTCCCTCCTGCGACCAGTACACGGTCCTGTCAGACACGTTCTAAGACAGCTCCAGACAGCTCCATACAGTCCAGACGTCTCCCTCTGCCAGACAGTCCTGTCAGACACGTTCTAAGAACAGCTCCAGACACTCCAGACGTCCTCCCTCTTGCGACCCAGTACACCGGTCCTGTCAGACACGTTCTAAGACAGTCCAGACAGCTCCAGACGTCTCCTCCTGCGACCAGTACACGGTCCTGTTTCAAGACACGTTCGAAGACAGTCCATACAGATCAGACGTTCTCCTTCCTGCGAACCAGTACACGGTGCCTGTCAGAACACGTTCTAAGACAGCTCCAGAACAGCCCATAACAAATACAGGCGTCGCCCTCTGCGAACCAGTACACGCGTCCTGTCAGACACGTCTAAGACAGTCCAGACAGTTCCATACAGATCCGGACGTCTCCCTCCTGCGACCAGTACACTGGTCCTGTCAAGACACGTTCTAAGACAGCTCCGACAGCTCCAGACATTCCAGAGTCTCCCTCCTGCGACAGTACACGGTCCTTGTTCAGGAACTCTAAGACAGCTCCAGACAGATCCAGACGTCTCCCTCCTGCGACCAGTTACACGGTCCTGTCAGACACGTTTTTCTGAAGACAGCTCCAGACAGCTCCATACAGATCCAGACGTCTCCCTCCTGCGACCAGTACACGGTCCTGTCAGGACACGTTCTAGACAGCTCCAGACAGCTCCATACAGATCAGACGTCTCCCTCCTGCCGACCAGTACGACGGTCCTGTCAGACACGTTCTAAGACAGCTCCAGACAGATCCAGACGGTCTCCCTCCTGCGACCAGTACACGTCCTGTCAGACAGTTCTAAGACAGCTCCAGACAGGCTCCAGACAGATCCAGGACGTCGCCCTCTGCGACCAGTACACGGTCCTGTCAGACACGTTCTAAGACAGCGTCCAGACAGCTCCCATACAGATCCAGACATCTCCCTTCCTGTGAAACCAGTTTACACGGTCCTGCCAGGACACGTTTCTAAGACAGCTCCAGACAGGCTCCATACAGATCAGATGTTTCCCTCCTGGAAGTACACGGCTTCCTGTCAGACACGTTCTAAGACAGCCCAGACAGCTCCATACAGATCCAGACGTTCGCCCCACCTCCCCTTTTTTTTCTGAAAACCAGTACACGGTCCTTCAGACACATTCCAGACAGCTCCAGACAAAGCTCCATACAGATACAGACGTCTCGCCTCCTGCGACCAGACCACGGGTCCTGTCAGACCGTTATAAGACAGCTTCCAGACAAGTCCATACAGATTTCCAGACGGTTCCCGCCCGGACAGCTACACGGTCCTTCAGTCACTGTTCTAAACAGCTCAGACAGATCGAGATGTTCTCCCTCTGTGACCAGTACACGGTCTGGTCAGACACGTTCTAGACAGCTCCAGACAGCTCCAGACAGGATCCAGACGTTCTCCGCTCCTGCCGACCATGTACACGTCTCTGCAGACACGTCCAAGACAGCTCCAGACGTCTCCCTCCTGCGACCAGTACACGGTCCTGTCAGACACGTTCTAAGACAGCTCCAGACAGCTCAAGACAGCTCCAGACAGCTCCAGACGTCTCCCTCCTGCGACCAGTACACGGTCCTGTCAGACACGTTCCAAGACAGCGCGACAACGTGCATGTGCTGTCAGCAATGCTCCCTCTAGTTGTATTCGCAAACAATGTCAATTCAAAGCAAGTTCCTATACAAACAGGTCATGTTGTTTTTAAAGGAACTTGCTTTGCATTGACATTGTGTGCGAATACAACTATCGTGCTCCCTCGTTTAGTGTCTCAAGATGTGTTGATTTGGGGTGGGGAAATAACACGAAATGGTGGTAAGGCGTTAGGTAGTATGTGTGTGGGGGAGGCAGTGGGAATGGGACTCTAGCAGTTCTGATGTTAACTCATATCCCGACTGACAGTCTCAGACCACATTGTCATCCACAAGGTGGCTTTTACAGTTATGCAACATATTGAGTCAAAATAATTTTGGTCTTCATTTTCCCCGTTTTGTAGTATTATTAATATTATTATTATTTAGTCAAAACCATCCCAGCCAACATTTAACATGGACACTGATCGGGCACAATGGTTTAACCTCATTGTGCCCGATCAGTGCCCAAGTTAATTGTTGGCTGGGATTTGAATGGGTGGTTTGCCGAGGAAAGGACCCACGCTAAGCATAGCTTTTTGCGCAAGCCCTGACCTCTACCGTCCGATCAGGTATTCAGGCAGCCGGCAGAATTTAGATAGCGAAAGTTTTTACGTGCCGACATCCTGGACAACGGTCCGCCCACGCTTCACTGACATCACCTGACTTGGGTGCGACACGCTGCCACCGGCCGCAGGCCATCCCAGTCAGGAGCAAGGATAGCGAGCGCCGAAGCGACTCGAACCCGGGCTGCCACTACAGGGATGGGTCAGAAGTTCAGCGCTCTCCCACTGAGCTAAAGGGGCGGGCTTTTTACTTGATATTACCAGCTGCATTGTATATAAAATATAATAGGATTTTCTTCACAATTATTTAATATCTACTTCAAACTAGACACTTTTACTTTAAAAGAAAAAAATAATTTTTAACAAATTAAAATAATAATTTTACAACAATACAATTTTATTCTCCAACCATGGATTTTCACTCTCCATGATCCTCTCCTGTAATCCTCCGTTTCAACCTCACGTGCTACTCTTCCCCCACGGTATCCCGATCCAACAAGCTGAACTACAACCAAGGAAGGATATGATTGAAGCCACGCGATCCGAGTCGCTGTCAACTGCAGCCACTAGCAGGAAGGCTCGCAGTCCCTGAAGCTACAAGTTTCTCCACACAAACGAATCCTCAAGACAGCCCAGTCGTGCATTCCCCAGGCAAGATCCAGAGCAAAAGCAAAGAACATTTACATGGGAACAGTGCTGCCACTAACCTGAAGAAGAAAAAAGTAGAAGCTTTGGGGTGGGGGGGGGGTGATGATTTGGGTTTAAGGGCGCCTCAACTGTTAAAGTTATGTAGGCATATGAGAAGAAGCTTTGGGGAGCCTACATACAAAGTCGTGAAACGCTGGCCTACGCGAGATTCAAGCGATGCATAAACCAGCTGCGAAACCGGACGCGATTCCTGCGCAGATCGTTTGAAGAAGGCTTGGTTCAAGATCTGAAGCATGACCCCAAGTCCTCCTGGCGTTACGTAAGTCCAGGCTGCAAACACGCCGAAGTGGGATCGAAGACCTGAGGGATGAGGCGGGCAACATCGTCTCCAACAACGCCTCCAAGGCCACGCTCCTTAACTTATTTTTCGCCAGTGTTTTCACGCAGGACACCAACGTCATCCCCGAGCCAGACTTCCAGTTCAAGGACCAGAACTTCCGACGTGGAATCAAACCCCACAGACCGCTTCAGCAGAAGTTACTTCGCGCTGAAGATCTACAGCTCGCCCAGGCCAAGACGAGGTTCCACCCCAGCTTCTTGCAGGTTCGCGGGCCAGCCTGGCAGCGCCCTGGCCAGTCTCTACCGCAGGTGCTTGGACTCAGGCGTGGCTTCCGGGGGAATGGAAGACTGGCCTGGTAGTGCCAATACATAAAGAAAGATGATAAACAGAGTCCGGGTAACTTACCGCCCCATCAGCCTGACGTCGGTCCCTGCAAAGTCCTCGAGTCGCTGGTACGTGACGCTCTCATCCAGGCACATGTTGTCGACCGAGCAGATGTCAGACGACCAGCAACGGCTTGCCGCCCGGAAGCGCTCCTGTGTCACCCAACTGCTCCAAGTAATGGGAAGATGGTCGCGGGCTGACTTGAAGATGAACATGCTGTTGATGACAGTGTACCTCGATTTCCGAAAAGCCTTCGATGCCGTACCGCACCAGCGCCTTCTCAAGAAGCTTGCGGCACGTACGGGGTCAGCGGCAAGCTCTTCAATTGGATCACTGCCTTCTTGACGGGACGCAAGCAGAGGTCGGTTTTAGTTGGTGGACCAGCGCCGGCCTGGGGCGGCTGTCCGGAGCGGTGTCCCGCAGGGAAATCGGTCCTGGGCCCCGTGTTGTTTGTGATGTTTATAAACGACCTCCCTAGTGTCATCGAATGTCCCCTCAATATATTTTCAGATGACACTAAGATCTACAGCAAGGTATCATGCGCCCCGGATTTTCAGGCTCTCCAAAATGACATCGACAGAGTGGTGGCGTTGGTCCGACCGCTGGCAGTGCCGTTCAACGAGAGCAAATGCACGTGGGGACCAGGAACAGTCACCAGACCTACACGATGCAGGACACGGAGATGGCGCACTCGCTCCTTGAGCGCGACCTCAGCGTGCAAGTTGACTCGGACCTGAAGTTCCGGGAACAGGCAGCTGCAGCAGTCTCCAAAGCTAGCCAAGTTCTAGCCATCATCAAGAGGTCTTTCGAGAAATTGGACAAATCCACCGTGCCGCTACTCTACAAGACCATGGTGCGCCCGCATCTTGAGTAAGCCAACGTCATCTGGGGGCCATTCAATCGCGCTGACCAGCGCAAGGTGGAACGGGTCCAGAGGCGAGCGACACGGGCTAAGCCGAGGAAGTGTCCCACCTCCCCTACCCGGAACGACTCCGAGCTCTGTGCCTGCCCTCGCTCTACTACCGGCGCTGAAGAGGCGATATGATCCAGGTATACCAGATCATCCACAGAGGCGTAGACTTAGATCCGGCGAATTTCTTCGCCGCATCAGAGAACAGGCACACAAGAGGTCACCAGTCAGTGGAAGCTGGCCAAGCCAAGAGCGGTGTCCAGGGTCCACCGGCACACCTTCACGGTCAGGACAGTCAACGACTGGAACAGTTCTCCCCGCCGAATGGTGGTCGAGGCGCGACGTCCGTCTGCCAATTCCAAGTCCACGCCGTCGACAAGCACTGGGCTGACCTACACTACGGTCATTCCAGAATTGACTGATGCATTGTACAACCCACGTCCAAGAGCTCAGATGAGATCGTGGTCTCAGGTCTTGTTGACCTACTCTGAATACTCGATGAATATATGGTATGGTATGGTATGATCACAGGCCATTCTTATAAAAAATCGAGCCACGGCTCGATTTTTTAAGATCATAGGCTTTGATCTGTCAATTACTGTTTGATGTCTCTAAAATAAAACCAGGAAACTTCATAATACTAAGCATGCTGTCGTTTTCAACTAATTTTGTAGATAATAACGACTTGTTATTAGTAGAAAATGGCTCAACATTTGATAAATCGAGCCGTGTGCTCTATTTATATATTTATATATATATATATATATATAATATATATATATATATATATATACTATATATATATACTATATATATATATATTATTGAAATTATATATATATATATATATAATATATAATATATAATAAGAACGGCCTCGGCCATGAAAAAAATGCTATAAGACTCTCATACATACACGGGGAACCACACAGTCAATGGCTTGCATCCCGGCGTTCAACAACAACCTGCCACCCTGAAGCAAGTCCATGCCCTATCCAGCCACACACAGCCTGGACACTTGCCTGAAAGAGTGCTCCGTAGAACTGGACGGTGTAGTCACAGTCGAGCGTACGCATCGAGATGTCCAGGTCCATCAGCGTCCGCTTCGTCTCGTCCGAGTTGAGCGTCGCTGGAATACGCTGCAGGAGGAGACAGTGACAGTGACAGTGAACAGTGACAGTGAACAGTGACAGTGAACAGTGACAGTGAACAGTGACAGTGAACAGTGAACAGTGACAGTGAACAGTGACAGTGAAGACAGTGACAGTGAAGACAGTGACAGACACAGACAGTGAAGGCTGCGGTCAGAGCTCGACGCCGCAGACGCAGACGGGCACGCCGCCAACACTCGCACAGATCTACACACACACGCCGGCTGACAGGACATGCGACACAGACACGCATGGATCATGGACCGTGCCAGCTAACCTGGTACCAGAAATCCAGCATCACGCGCCTCGGGTCTGCATTTGGAGCAGTAGCGGCGGCCTTAGTAAGCCCGACTCGTGCAGCCTTATTCAGCCTCCGAGTGTTTCTCTCGCATGATCTATGTTCTAAGAATGTTTACAGGCCACTGCGCATCACCGACCTTTATGTATGTAGTTTTACCGATCGCAAGGGAATCAGAAATGGTTCAAAAAACTGTTTAAAATGTAATAGAACGGCAAAAAACTAACACGAGCCAAAGGTACTTGCCAGCAATGTCCGTGGATGAATGATCAAACAAATATGAACTACCCCCCCCCCCCCATTGTAAGTGCATAGATCATTGCTATGAGTCTGGATTTTCAAAAGCTTGAGTCAGCAGGCACAATAATTTATCAAATGATGTTTGGTGCATTGACAAGATCAAGGAGGAGGTGAGGGGGGCAAGAACGGTCACCAACAGCAGGATGTGAGTTCAAGAGTCCAGCAATCAGGGATTCTAGAATTCCAGAAGCTCAGAGGCATACTAGGCCAGGAAGATCCCGGTGGAAGGAAGTCTGTCAATTTCATGAAAATGTAAGGTTGATTTAAGCCGGGAAAACGGAAGTACGAACAGGAAATAATATGGTGTGTGTATGTGTGTGTGTGTGTGTGTGTGTGTGTGTGTGTGTGTGTGCGTCTCAAGCTGTGTGGATTTTGATGTGGATTATGTGTATGTGTACTTGTATGTGTATCTGTATGTGTATGTGTATGTTGCTCTATGTGTATGTGTATGTGTATGTGTATGTGTATGTGTATGTGTATGTGTATGTGTGTATGTGTGTATGTGTGTGTATGTGATCCGAAAGACACCAGAAACGGTCTTGATATGCCACCAGGTTAGTCAGTCGCCGAATGGACGTTTTACGTATAGATAAACGTTGACGTTCACTGAAATCGAACAGCCATCGTGTACATTTTTACACGCTGTTCAAATTCCATGTCTACTGCGAGAAAAATATCCCGAAAAACAATAAACAACAAGAAAGAGCAAACGAGCCTAGTCTACAATTTAAGCCGAGGCATCCCATGCCACAATCAGTCAACATGACAATAGCCTCTGATTGGCTGTCGGCCGGTCGCCGTCACCGCCGTCTCGTCGCCCGCCGCCCGGCAGTCCGTCTGGCCGGGTGGGCGGCCGCGATCTATGAGCGCCTCCCACCTTAACCAACAGCCATCATCGTTCCTCAGGCAGTCCACGGCGCCGTCCAGAGGGTCCTCCTACCTTAACAGCCATGACGGTGCTGGTCGGCCGGTGCCGCATGCGGTCGACGGTGCCGTACGCGCCGCGGCCCAGGTTCTCCAGCACGTCCATGTCTGCGGCCTGCACGTCCAGGGTCTCGGAGCCGATGCGGAGCGTGGTGCGCACGTCCAGGTTGCGCGGCGGCTGGCTGTCATAAACGTCACGTGTCAGGAGCACGCGTCACAGCTGCTCTCGGCGCAGCGCCTCCAGCGTAGAGAGACACACAGAGTTGGTTCGAGTCTACAGTCATGTCGATGATGATGATGATGATGATTATTGGGGTTTTAGGGCGGACCGACAGCGAAGGTCACATGCCGCCCAACAGTCATGTTGGAGATAGGAAGCTGCAATGTGGTAGTGATACGTGATATGAAGGTGAAAAGAACTAGTGCAAAAGTTAAGGGCATACAATTAATCGGCACCTTAAAAACCTTTCTTTACAATATTTTCCCCTCAGCTTATCGGTTTGCCCTTCCTCAAGCCAAGCCTAAAACAACTTTTTCACTACTTTTCGTATACTCCAACTGCAACTTAAAGTCCCTCGTTCCTAACCTTTTAAAGCCACGTAACTGTATTTCACTCGGTTTTAGTATTTTGTCCCCATTCTGTAACTTGCCTTGACCTAACCTAAACTAGCATCAACCTGCAGGCCATCCCCATGGGCCAGGGTGTGGCAGGAAATCAATGTAGTAACATATTCGAACCTGACCTAACCTTTACAGCAATTACGGTCGCAGGGACCCAAGTTTAGAACGGTCCGCTCACATTCGCTGGCTACGCTGCGGCACTGCAGGAGGGCTGACGCCCCGCCCCCCAGCCCCCCCAGACCATCTGGTAGACAAAACCATGGAGATTGTCTGCAGATAGATGCTTCGAAACCTCAACACCAAATACAACTACAAATAGGTTTAGGAAATGAGAGACAAAAAGTTAGGCCTGAGATGAAAAAAGGTTGCTCTTTGTGGTAAGTTGTTATCATGGAGGGATTTTAAGTTGTAAATGAAGTCTTTAAAATGCAGGCGAAAGTATTATTCCATAAAGTAATGCAAAAGGAAAAATACATGTTACTGTACAAGGCAAGAACAAGTACAAATCCAGTCAAAAGATCACACAAGAGCAAAACGAGCAACACTGAAAGCTCAAGCTATTAGATTGTCTGAAAATAAATTTGAGCAAAAATAGAACACTTGTCAACTGTCTTAACAACGTCCTCTAGACAACATGAAAGAGCCAACATCTTGACAACATTATTGACCAAATAACAATCAAGTTACACAATCTAGATCCCATACGAAAAATCATCAAACAAATACAGAAAATCATGATAGATCTTTATGTCACTGAAATATTTAATTAGTTAACTCACAGTTGTGAAGCATTTGGAGATTCAGTCATGGCAATTTTGAGGCCTGGACGCTTCTTCCTTTCACTATTTGTTTTGCTATTCATCTTGCTGGACTTGAGGTGATCTGAAACAACAACAACAACATTATTGGTACCCATCAACTCCCATCATATCAGGCCTCATCAGACATCAACATTCAACATAGCAGTAGCAGTTTCAAAGATTTAGAGCAGCTGTGTAAAACAACATATAACATTGAGCAAGAAACAGTACGTATAGAGAGAGAGAAAACAAAATGAGAACTAAACACTGAAAATACATAACTAGAAAAATGAGGCAGATACAATAATGAAGGAACAGGGCAAATCAAACAGATGATACACATTGGAAGTCAAAAACAGGAAATGAAATTGATGACACTTTTATCTTCTAAGAAAGCAGCCTCTTTTGAAATAAAATTGCTTAAATTCAGTTAAGCAACAATACAATAATTGATATAAAAATGCCTGAATTTTTGTCTAATCATGGGCTGCTTCAGAAACATGGGAAAACCAGTTATCTTTGACTAAGGTACCTGTCAGTTGGTGCAGAGTGTAGGCATTGTAGCAAGGGGTGGGAGGTGATGCTGGTTTGATGACGTCACTGGTGATTCATGACAGAGTTGAGTTGAACCAATCTCTACCTAGGGTTAGGTTTGAATCTCCATCAGCAGCAATATATTATAAAGGTTAGGTAAGGTTTGATAAGGATCCATCCAGAAGGTTCCAGATAAGATTTGCAGATGGAGAATTGCAGACAAACATTTTGTCATGACACCAGTGGGCAGACGTCATCAAACCAGCAACACCCTTACTACACTTACTACACTACCTATACTATACACGGTGCACCAGCCGACAGATACCTTAGTCATAGATAACCAAATTACCTATCTCCTTTCAAGAAGCTGATCATGAAAGACACTAGAAATCATAAAATATCATATCACCATAAGTATGATCAGTCAACAATGGTGGCAGTCTCATTGGGATTAGGCTGAAGTTTCATTTACTCTACTGGTGGAGGCTCAACTGAAATCAGTTGAGCTTTCACCACCACCAGCCTGAACTGGTTGAGCAGAACCTCTACCTCTCAGTAAGTGGTTGAGGTTAGTGGATGAAAGCTAATGTGGATTGACAAAAGTTATGGCACAGTCACACATAAGTGGCTCACTGTCTGTGTTGATAAAATTATAAATCACCACCATCCGCTCCTATACTCAACTCCACAGCACCTTAACCAGCAAGATGAAAACCTAATCCAGTTGATGGCACTAGGCACTAGGCATATATCTACCCCCAGACTGCAAAGCGTGGCACAGGAGTTGACAAGGTGCACCAGCCCATGACAAAAATCTGCACCAACCCAGACCAAGCAGGCAAAAAATCCCCACCAGTCCACACCAGACCAGCCAGAAGATCCACACCAACCCATCAACAACCAGTAAAATGTACCCATATTGTGGTCAGGAAATCCGGAGGACATATTTTCATCAGCACTAGTGCCTTAATGTGAAAAAACATGTAAAGCTTTTGTTTAAGGTTATTTTCTACCCTGTGCGACTGTTGCCCGCAGCACATCATTGACATTGCACCATAACAGATACACACCCTACCAAATCCACACCAAATCCGCACCAAATCTGCACCAGCCAGGACAGGCTTGCACCAACAAGATCTTGTTGAATATGCCATACTTCCCTAGCATTGCGGTAGGCTACCCCAATGCTGATGATTAACAGTTTGATCAACTGAGGTAAGTAAGATGATTAAATGAGAACTTCATAGTAAAAATTATGATGGAAATAGTCTTTAGATGCCAGCCACTGTCAACCTCAGCATGATGAACAATCATAAGTAAGGTAAAGTTTGGTTTAGACTGTTGCCTGGTCACCCAGAATTACATGTCAATGTTACATAATTACAAACCTGAGGGAAAGCGTCGAGAGGGTCCGGAACTAAAGCCAAGGCTTTATCCTTCTCAATATTCGAGAAAAATGCTGTAAAATGGCAAGACGCAATACATTCATACAAAACTAGCAGCCCTCCGCCCACTCGCATTCCACAACAAACAAAACAAATCGGCGGGGTAGGCAAAGTTAATAGCGGCAAAAAAACGCGGGAATGTTACTTGCGCCCACAAATGAGCGCTAAAAATCCCGTTTGACTTGTAAGCGTATATTCACAGGGTAGCTTTATGCCGCTGCCGGACCCCCATTGGCCGGTTGTCGAATGACGG
Source organism: Semibalanus balanoides (assembly GCA_014673585.1). NCBI lineage: Eukaryota > Metazoa > Arthropoda > Thecostraca > Balanomorpha > Balanidae > Semibalanus > Semibalanus balanoides. The sequence goes on from VOPJ01003236.1 coordinate 67,408, forward strand.
CGGCAATATTGGTACTCACAAGGCCAGTCGGCGGCCTGTGTTAAAGATAGGCGGGGCGGGGAACCCATGCTGACATTTTACAATATATTGGGCGAACTACTGGTGGGTACGCAAAATGGCTACCAACCACAATGTTTCCAAATGAATGGAAGAATAATCTAGGCGAAAATATTTTTTCGTGCAAAAAAATAAAAAATAAAAAAATCCTAGAATCATTTGCATTCAATTTTGAAAACATTGTGGTGGTAGTCAATTTTGACTCTACGACTAGTAGTTCGCTCAATATTATTGTATAAAATGTCAGTCTGGTGCCCGGCCCGCCTATCCTTTAACACAGGCCGCCGAACCTGCTCTTGTGATCACCAACAGGGCCGCCGTCTATTAGACAAGTATTCCGGGCAATCGCCCTTCCATCTCTATAGCAGATTCAGTGGCCGTATATATGAATGCTACTTAGGATTCGGGCACTTTTAGCGGAAAATTCACTAAGATCTAACGATATGAGAATCCCTGCGATTTGTATGGAGAATAGTCTTTATATCTATGAGAATATCCATGTACTTCGCCTCCGATGGTTTTCGGCAGCCCCCGCCAAATGTTTGACATCCCTAAGCTTCAGGCAACGATGTAACATAGGCGTCTTCAGGCAGCGATGGGGGGGTGGGGTAACACTCAGGGGCCAGTGATGGTGGAACGAGGGCGTCTTCAGTCAGCATGGCGGGGGCAGCAGCACTCTCAGAGGAGCAGTGAGGTGGAGCAGACGTCTCCAGGACAGAAATGGCGCGGGTTAAGCCTCTGATTCCATCATTTATTGAAGACGCCTCTTTTCCACCATCATTGCCCCTGAGAGTGCTGCTGTCTCCGCCATTGTTGCCTGAAAACACCTCTGTTTCGCGATCACTACCCACCGCCATCGGTGCCTGAAGATGCTTCTGTTTCACCATCACTGCTACTTGAGAGTGCTGCTGTCCCCCGTCATCGTTGACTGAATACGCCTATGTCCCCTTAGATCCGCCAGTGGCCTGAAGACGTCTCTGTTCCAATATTATCGCCCCCTTCCAGCCTCATCGCTGCCTGAAAACGCCTCTGTTACATCGTCGCCCCTCCCCCATCGATGCCCGAAGACGCCTCTGTTTTATCATCCATCGTCCCCAACCCCATCGAGCTGCGTGAAAACGCCCCTGTTACATCATCGCCCCCTCGATGTCTGAAGACGCCTCTGTTCCATCATTGCCCTCCTCGATGTCTGACGACGCCTCTGCAAGGGGGACATCAGGGGAAAATGCCCCCCCTCCCAGCCGCCTGAAATCGGCGCAAATTTACACATTTCCTGGTGTAGGACATCTACCCAACTTTTACAATCAAAGTGTATTTGAAAACGTGTAGCAGTGCGTAGGTAGGTAAGGGAGCGAAATCAGAGGATTTTTTTATTTCGATGAACTTTTTCGGGATGATGCCTTCATGGCGCCAAAACTAAATCCTAGATCCGCCAATGCTTCAGGCAGTGATGGGGAAGGGTGATAATAAAACATAGGCGTCTTCAGAGTTCAGACATTGACGAGGGGGGCGATGATGTAACAAAGAAGCCTTCAGGCATCGATGGGGGGGGGGCGTTGATGTAACAAAGGCGTTTTCAGGCAGCAGGAGGGAAGCAGGACTCAGGGGTAATGCTGGTGGAAAAGGGGGTCTTCAGGGCTCAGGCGACGGTATAAGTGAGGGGCAGCAGCACTCTCCGGGGTCATTGATGGTGCATTCATCATCGCACCGCATCGATGCCTAAAAACGCCTCTGTTACGTCATTTCCCCCTTCATCGATGCCTGAAGACGCCTCAGTTACATCATCCCCCCTTATATCCCGCCTTGCTGCCTGAAAACGCCTTTGTTACATCATCGCCGGCCCCTATCGATGCCCGAAGATGCTTCTGTTGCATCATCGCCCCTAACCCCATTCGATGCCTTAACACCCCCTGTTCCATCGTTGCCTGAAGCTTAGAAATGTCAAACTTTTGGTGGAGGCTTCCAAAAACCACCAGAGGCGGAGAACAGGATATTTTCCATAAATATCGCAAGAATTGTCATATCGTTAGATTTAAGTGAATTTTCCGCTAAAAGTGCCCAAGCCATACGTAGCATTCAAAATACGCGACCTGTAACATTTCGCAGGCTGTTGTTCCATCACCGAAAATGACTTAAAATTACCTAATGGGTCATCCATCACCGTCCTCACCAATTAATCACGGCAATAACTTAGACATGACCTATTTGCTGATATTACCGAAATAGCTTAGAACATCACCAAATTGACTTGAACTGAGTTGAACCATCGCCGAAATGACTTTAAACATCACCAAATCGTTAAACCAGTACCGAAATGACCTGCAGCATTACCGAAAGATCCCAAGGTAACTTTATATACGAAAGATCCATGACCGAAAGTACGCGTCAGCAGCGTTAATCTGCTTCAATAATTAATGATAAGTTGTATATCTTATCATAAAATTTATTATCAAATGCTCCTCTCCCACATAACACACCATAATGAGATAACAGCTTCCACATCTTAAGTCCGTGACCGTGACCTGAACCGTGACCTTTGACCTCTGAGGTCAAATTCGAGGTCAAACGACATAACGTCCCGAATTAATTGACGGATCCTTTCCGTAGTGGTCTCAGATGAACAGAGCCGGCAATAAATTCGGGACGTTATGCGGTACCCCATCGTTTGACTTCGAAATTTACCTCCAAGGTCAAAGGTCACGGTTCGGATCATGGTCACGGACGATTGATCTGAACCCTGTCAAGCATCTAAAACCACTTTGGAAAGGATCCGGCAATACATTCAGGACTTTATACGGTACCCCGTCGTTTGACTTATACTTTGACCTCCAATGTAAAAGGTCACAGTTAGGTCACGGCACGGTCACGGACGTTACGTATGGACCCTATATATCATCTGAGACCACTTTTGAAAAGGATCCGGCAATAAATTCGGTGCGTCATGAGGTACTCCGTTCTTTGACCTTGAAGATACATTGAACAGCAAAATGAAGGTCATATTCGTGATCAGCGTGCCAGAATTGACATAACGCCGAGGCTTCGGCCAATTCTTAAGTCCATCGCTGAATAAATCGCTAACTTTACGGACGTGTCCCAGGCGGCCTGCCGTTGACAGTAGTCGTGGATGATAAATTTATCATCCATGCAGCAGTAAAGTGATAAAAAGATCGGTTAAAGGAAATAGTTCACCTTCAACGTCACTGCAGGCAACTGAGATAGCAGTTTTGTAGCCCGTGTTAAAAAACTCACTGCAAGTTTTCTGGGCTGAAAGGGCTCTCCAGCCGAATATATTTGACTTTTTGTCGAAGGAATGTGGGCCATAAATAAAGAATGTCAAGAATGTGGGCCTCACACACCTGGGTAGAGGCTATACAGTAATCATACGCGACTACTTTCGAATATCTTATTGGCTGAGCCACGTTTGACGCTGCGGAGAGTACGCATATAGTTTTGATAAAATTAATAATGTACGTCCTTCTGTCCTGAATCAGCGTGATGTATGGCTATTTTTGACATTATGAAAAGAAGTTGTATTTCAAAATATAGTCAAATCGTGTTTGAAAAAATATCCAAGGTGAACTATTTCCTTTAACTCTGTCTTCCCTTCCATCCTGCAATGCAATTTAATTTCTTTGCACTCTATTCGGCGCGGATCTCTGGTTCCGCAATGCATTTTTCGTCGTTGACACCAAGGTCTGTATGTTGACACTACGTTCTCCCATCATTCGCGAGTCGTGCTCTAGCAGAAGCCACATCACTGACCGGTGCGACATTTCCGGCGCAGCACCTCACCCTATCCCATGCCTCGCTTTCAGAATCCGTGATATTTTGTATCTGACCGAACAGCTGACATAGTCACCACCGGACCGCGAGCCAGCTTTGTCCCCGTCCCATCCCCGGCGAGTGACATCAGACCACGGACCGTCCAGCCCGCCTCAATAACACAATACTCCTAATATAACCCCAACCTTACACCGCCAAACATGCGCCGCATCGTCCACACCGTCACAACCACCATCCACGTGTACAAATGTTTATTATGACGCACCTCCGTCTATATTGTTTTCTTCACACAGAAATGAACCACCGACGCCACACAGACTACGTGACGTCATCGGACCAGCACCAATCAGCACGCGTCCGCTCGCACGCACACACAGCCAGAGTGACCGTCACTGCAGGCAAGTGACGAATACCGCCACTGCAGGCAAGTGACAATACCGCCACCGCAGGCAAGTGACGAATACCGTCACTGCAGGCAAGTGACAATACCGTCACTGCAAGCAAGTGACAATACCGCCACTGCAGGCAAGTGACGAATACAAACACTGGGACGCGCGCGAGCGCTCTCTACAATACACACTCTCTACACGCACGAGGTACACTCTCTACACGCACGAGGTACACTCTCTACAAGCACGAGGTACACACTGTACATCAAAAATGAGGCTGGGCGGGCTCTCCGGCGACGGCGCGGCGGGGATATCGTCCTACCCCCGCCGCCCATAGGTCTGCGCCGCCCACTAAACACCAGAATCAGGGGTGGAGCGACACAAGACAGCCCGGAGACCGCCCGCTTCACACACCGATCCGGTGTACCAATAGTAATGTCAACTAAAGCGCTCTTCGCAGCGTAGCGTACACAAAGTACATTGGGTTGATCGTCAGTCCGGCAGGGCCGACCCGGCGCGGGACGGGAGTCGCATGCAGCTCTCCAGCGTCGAGCACAGGTTGCCGTATATACGGACATCGCACACGCGCAAACACGCACACACGCGCAAACACGCACACACGCAAACACGCAAACACGCAAACACGCAAACACACGCACACACGCACACACGCACAGACGCACAGATGCACACAGCCGCGCACTGCCCGGGCGGACACTACATAGAGTCAGCGCCCGGTGAAAATCATCCAGTGCGCAGCGCGGCGGCCTCCACTGCGGCGGCGGCGCACGGCGCTCGGGGCACAATCGTGGCGCTCAGGGCACGATCGCGGCGCGCTGCTCGCCGACTCGCGCGGCAGAGATCTGCAGTAGGTCGGCCGCGCCGCGCGCTCCGCCGCCGACGCCGTCCAGAGGTAAATAGTATCGCGCGCGCGCGCGCATCGCGTTGCGTGGCGCGGCCAGCCCCGGGCCTGTACCGCAGCGTGCAAAGCGTGGGGTGTTGAGCAACTGTAAAGAGGCGCGGCGGCCAGCCTATGGAGATCAGGCAGACGCGCCCGCCCGCCGCTGAGCTACTACTGCCCTCCAGCGGCGACAGCGGCGACTGCAGCTTCGCAGGGCGGCCGCCGACGGCGCGCCGTCGCCTGCGCGGCGAATGTGGCGAGTACGTAGACGATGGCGGCGCGGTGGGCCGGGCGCGCCCTGCCTTATCTGCGCGACTCCACCTGCATCGGCTGGCTGCAGGCGCGCGGCGCCGCGCCCGCAGCGAAGTGATTGGCCGGGGAGTAGGCGGCGCCGCTGTGATTGGCTGGCGAGCCGAACATCGGGCTGTGAGTGGCCGGCGAGAACGCCGCGCCGCTATGATTGGCCGGCGAGTAGGAGGCGCCGCTCAGGTTGGCGGGCGAGCCGAACGGGTTGTGAGGCGGCGGCGGAGGCGGCATCATCGATGTCACGGGCGACGTGGACATGTGCGCTGAAAACAAAAGCGCACAAACGTTAGTTATTCATAGTGCTAGCCAGTCCGCTCCGCTGGACGATCTGTGCATACATTTTTTTTTTTACATTTCCCGTCAAAGGATCACCACTCTAGCGCCATCTATCAGATTTGCTGGCTGCGCCACCTAGCAGCGCCACATCATATTCGCTTGCTGCGCCCCCTGGCGTGTTCGATTTATACATTTCCGCACATGCAGTTGAAGTTCCGCGTAACAGATGGCAGATAATCAATACAAATCATACATTGTCGTGTTATTTTCTTAACCAGACATTACGCGTAGACTTTAGGAACCACTTGATGTTGGGAAAATGAGGCGCAGAGCATATCAATAGCACAACGGTACTTGTTGTCGGCATGCGAACTGCACAAATAAATTTAATGTTAGATTAAATATTATATGTTAATGTGTCAAATAAGTAATGGTAACATTCCGAATTTAACCCTCGCTCTTACGGGGAGGGGGCCGTAGACAGGCCCCCCTTGAGGTTTCTTAAATAACTTATTACGTGCAGTATGCGACACCATATTTCGTGAAATTATTTAGTAGACTGAGTTTAACAACAATTTACGATTATCCGGTAAAATTTGCATCAATATTGGTTGATAATTTTGAAAGAAATGAACGTGCTTTGATCGACGCATGTTCGGAAAAAAGCGAATCAATATTGGTAGCAACCATAAGTCAGAAATAGAGGTATTTGCGCAAATAAAAAACAAAAATCCTATAATGACGTCAAATGCGTATTGTCTTCAAATGAAAATTTTCTCGGTGAAAATTCAAATTTATTGTTTGTTTTTGACCCCTCAAATATAGATCAAATCAATAACATTGATTATTTGGCAGAAATTCCCCAAAATACGACCATTTATCAATGATAACTTTAAAAAAAGCCGGATCGACCATAGTATGGTGAGAATAAAACAGTTGGAAGATACCCAAAACCAATATATCAAATAATATCTTCAATGTATTGACGTCGACATGCCTAGATGGCTTCCTTAGTGAAAGTAAATTATGACTGTCATGTTTTTAAATTTAACATATTTGTTACTTTGTTTGACCAGATAGATGATCAAAATACATACTTTTTTGTATAGTCCAGCCAAAGAAAAAACTGGTCTTCACCACACTGAAGTTTTATTGTACATTGTAACACGTTTCTTAATTTTTTGAGGTTTTTCTGAGCCGCTTTTCACGAGACAGTGATCAGCAGTCGAGGTTGCTTATAGTTAAATCGCCCCATAGCAATTTTCGTCTCTGGTGACGACGTTTCGTTCCCTGGCCCAGTTACCTATAACTAAAATCCAGACCATATAAAAAAACGATATTAACTTTCAGAGTAGCTAAATTACAACGACAAACATTGGACTGCCTCACACCAACATTTTGACACTAACCAAATCATTTTATATTTATAACTTTAACAGTTACGACGGACAGAACAAACCGCTATTTTTGGACGTGGTCAATTTTAGAATATTCACTTGACCTGGAAGGTAACCCGATGACCTGAAACCAAAAAAAAGATACACCGTTAGATTCCTTACATGACAGGCAACATGCTGGAATTTTACGGCGGTGCTCTATCTTGCTTGGTTTGGAAGTTAGCAGGAAGGGGCCTGTCAGGCCCTCCCTCCCGTACGGCGAAGGTGAGAAACGGTCCCCGTAAGGCGAGGGTTAAGAATGTGTGTATAAGGAAGCCATCCGGTACGCAACGACAGTCAGAGAATCTTTTAAATAGTGATATATATATATACAGTTATAAAACAGGTATAAAACTTATATAGTTTGATAGATACTCGTATGTTCGCGTCTCATGCCGAAGCCTGCATTCCGACCCGTGGGATTCATATAGTGGGCCTATGTAATTACATATCGAAACAAGAACGCATCATGCCACACGTGACGGCGCGAAACAACTAGCAATAATTTAGCCCTGTGGAAGGGCGTTCAACCGTGCACGCACGTTATCAATAAGTAAACAACTCGACACAAGCTCCTGTTAAAAGGAATGTTTCCCCTCTCTCAAAGTTGTCAAATATATGCCCGCTGTAGTTAACCAATATGAAGTAGGCGCTGCTGATAACAATGGTAATATTTATTTTTCATTTTATTATTATTTTTTAGACAATAACTTCATTATCGGGCTATCGAGAACTATAGAGAATAGACACACTCGTTTTAGATCATCCTGGCGATTTGAATACAAACATTTTTTTTCGTACTCTCAGCAAGTAATTCAGGCAAGGTGTGCGCCATGTGACCTTCGTAGTCGGTCCGCCCTAAAAACCCAATCATCATCATCATCATAATCCAGACAAGGTTCGAGAAATACAAATATTTTGTTTTGTTTTTTGTTTTTATAGCAGGACCATTATCTTGGACTCGCAATCACTGGACCGGCGGCACTAGCCTAGACGCATTTGGCAAATTATAAATCACATTGCTTTAAACAGCTAAAAAGTCCTTTCGACTTTTCAATCAAGGCCAAAGATAATGGCTATCTCAGTTCAAAACCAATACAAAGGTGAAACATTCCCTTTAAGATATAAGCTTCACACAAACATCTTTGAATCCAGCACGGTCAGCGCGAGCCACATCCGTGAAGATCACCAACCAGTGGGCACGCACAAACGGCTGACTTGGAGCGCATGGATGGCTATTACTGCACTCTAACTAACGATGGGTGGGTCCACACTAGAAGGTGGCAAAAGTTGATATTTTTTGGGACGGCAAGACCCGACCGGTTCTCAAAAGCTGATAAATGGACCCAGTTATACCCTGCGATGCATGTTTGGACCCAGTGGACCCAGCTAGCAACAATTTCGTCTGGCAGATTATATGTTGACAAATCTGCCACTCTAGCAGTAAGGTCAAGTAGACTAACTCTTGTAATTGCAAATACTAACAGTTCAGAATTGGCTAACAGCACAATAACGCTGCCGTATCAGCTCCTACTTGCGTGAAACCAGCATGAAACATAAGTTGGACCCAGTCTGGAACCGGTATCATTTGGCGGGACCCAGTCTGGGACCCACTGGGTCCAGACTGGGTCTAGAGACCGGGTCCTCGGGTCCACATTTTGCCACCTCTAGTCCACACCGATCCAGTGCTCCCCAGAGCGGACGGGTCTCAGTTCCTAACGACTACAAACCGACGCCGCATACCTGACATACCTGACGGACTGGTCCCCAGCTTGTCGCTGGTGGACATCTTGCCGAAGGCCATCCAGGTGGTGTTAGTAGTTTGTTGTGTCTTTTATTTTTTTTCTTTTTTTTTTTTTTTTTTTTTTTTTTTTTCTGTTTTTTTGTTTTTTTTTGTTATTTTGTTTTTTTTTGTTGTTTTTTTTTTTTTTCTCTTTTTTCTATCCTTATTTGCGTCTGGGAAGGGTGGTCTGCGGGCCGGGGTGTTGGCGGCGTCTGAAGTCTGAAACAACAGGAGAGGCAATACCATGCTTACGGAGATGAAAACTGGACGTCATCTATTTTTCGATCATTTTTTTCTCCTAGCGGCGGCCGCAGCAAAGCTCCATCGTCAGTACAAACGGATCAATCCGGTTCTACTTACCGTCCGTGTGCGAGAGGAACGGGGCGTCCGTCGCACTTTGGTTGTCGTCTGAGGAGACGCATAACTGCAGAGGCAGAGAACAAACAACTAAAACAAAACAATGTGACAAGATGGAACTGATGGGTGATGGAAATGGAAACAATACACAAGCGCAATGAAAACGTCACACATGAAACGTTTTGCTGTTTTTTTATTGGGGTTTCAGAGCGCGCCGACACCTTTAGGTCAATTTGCGCCCATCACACATGAAATGGAATAGCAAATGAGACCAAATCTGAGCACCTATATTGGGCTGTAAGGACAGGACAACGCTGTACAGTTTGTACTGTACCCCGTGTACACTGTACAGTTTTGGAAATTAATGCGAATAATACCAGAATTCTTAATTCCAACACGAAAGCCTCGAAACACTTCAGACATGCCTCTCTACTGCTGAACTGGAACACGAAGATAACTGAGAATTCACCAGAACCCATCGACAATACATCAGCATTGACGCGAACCCCTCGCTGCAGACGCCGCGGTCGGTAGCCGCGTGGACACCTCACCACCCTCCCCGGCCCGGCCGGCCATTACGACACCTTCTGCAAACCACAACAAACGGGCCGACATCACCACCCTGCACGCCACCGCGCCGGGGTGGGGTAGCGGCCCCACTGAACTCTATATAACGTCGGTCCCACCCAGGAGAGATCAGACGCCCGCCCAGAACTGTCCAGAAGCACGTGGGCCAAGAACTTGGTCCAGTGAACTGTCCAGAACTGTCAGAACTGTCCAGAACTGCCCAGAACCAACCAGAAGCCAGTTCAGAACTATCCAGAAGCCCACCCGTGATGATGACGAGGGCATAAGCGCACCACGGCTGTTCAGGTTGAAATCCACCCAGAACCGGCCGAACACACTCAAAGGAAAGTTAACCGACGCGTGACAAAGACATCGTCAGAGGCAGGCTGGCTGATGTTAACTCATTGAATCGGCGCGCAAATAACTGCTGTCGATTGTACAGCCATCTCCTCCGTGCCAGCACCGGAACGGAAAAGCTTCCGACTTCTGATCACAGATGGCGCGACGCTGCTGTGACGGACGCCAGCTGATAGTTCCTCCGCTCACCGCTAGATGTCAGCCAGGATGACTCCCGGCGCGCCGGGCGGCCGTTCACCGGAGTGCTGCCATCTCAGGCCAGATGGCGACGCTGCGTCGCCGGCAGATAGTTCCTCCGCCTACCGCTAGATGTCAGCCTATGACGGCGCGCCGGGCGGCCGTTCACCGGAGCACTGCCATCAGACACCACAAAAACCGAGCCGAGCCGACCGTGGCAGGCGGCCGGGCGGGAAAACAAGCACCGCCGTGCCACACCGGAAACCTCGTCCGACGCCCCCTGCCGCTCAGCCGGCACCGCGCCCCGCCCCGCACTGTACACGGCTGCAGTCAGCGGCGGCGTAGGAATGGTACGCTGGTGTTGGCAGGCTGGTGAGACCCGCACCGTCGCCCCGCACTGTACCTGCAGCACGGCGTAGGAATGGTAGCTGTAGGAATGGTAGGCTGGTGTTGGCAGGCTGGTGAGACCCGCCCCGCCCCGCACTGTACACGGCTGCAGTCAGCGGCGTAGGAATGGTATGAGCATTGGCAGGCCGGTGAGACAGAGCGTGTACTGCGTCGCAGTGGCCCCGGCTCCGCTGAATCTCCACTGTGCGATCACCATGTATTCCCCATCGGTATGCATTCCAATTCGTGGTCAACACTGCGCAGGAACCATCCGTCGCGCGCCTTCACATCGCATGGCTCGGAGTCCCGGAAGACTCGCCCACACAAAACATAAAAAAAACAAAACAGCGGCGTAGTACTCTCCCTCGTCGCACATTGCCTCGCACCGTCAATTGCGCTCTCCGTGACTGAGCGCCGAGCTACCGGTCGGCCCTGAACTCGCCACGGGGCGAGTGGCCACATATTGACCCTGAACGGAGGTGCCGCTGACGATGGGCCACACAGCCCCGTCGTCGCGCCGCTTCGCATGGTGCGGCGATCAATACCCCCCCCATCAGCTGCTTGGCCGAATGACCAAAACAGTACAAACAACACACAGAAAAACCCGCTGCCGGTGCGGCCAGCGACGGGAAAGTCATTCCATGTGGAGCGCGCTGTCCGTTGTGACACTGCCGCAGTCCTGCGAGACGCGGCGCCGGCAGTGCGGCCGGTGACGTGACATAGTGGACCGGTCACCGGACACTGGACAGCCCCAGCCGCGCCGACCCCCTCCAAATCGCTCCCAAGGTCACCCGAGGCAACCGGTACGCCGGCAGCTCGCAGCCAGGTCTGGACAGGCCGGACCAGGGCAGATGTACTGAGCAGTTCTGTAGCCACACAGCCCCGCTCTAAGCCAGGTCTGGATAGGCCAGGACGAACCAGGGCAGATGTACTGAGCAGTTCCATAGCCGGCCACCGCTCAAAACCAGGTCTGGACAGGCCAGGACGAACCAGGGCAGACGTACTGAGCAGTTCTGTAGCCGGCCACAGCTCAAAGCTCAATCGGGAGCTACAAGAGCGCTGCCAGTCGGAGAGCTTCGCACTCGTTTGCAGCTCGGTCTGCAAGGGACTGCAATGAGCTGATAAATGAGATCAACGGGTCACACATGACACCCGGCCAACACGATTTGTATGACGGTGATTGTGACCGCTGTCGGCATTTCTAACGCCAATCCCACTGTAACGCCGTCTCATTCCACCCTTCGCTGAGGATCACACCCTTCAGCCAAGTCCATTTCCTGAGTATTCACGGCTGTCCGGGATCACGACCTGAAACTATGGCGTGCGTCTGGCTCCGACACGTCGATACATACACTGGCTCAGCCCGGCAGGTGAACGGCACGCTTTAGAATACAGCTTCGACTAAGAGTCCTCGCGAGGGGCGAGGCCCAGTCGACCATCAAGGACAGACAGGCAGTCCTCTGGCAGTAGCCCTGAAATACGGTTAGCGGTAGCTGTTCCTATTTGTGCTGGTTTTAATTCCTTGCGAGGTTGTCCTGACCGCCAAGAGTCACATCCCTGATGCTCTCAGCTCAGTACTCAGCACACGCCGGCCGTAATCCTTCTCACATCTCAACCTGGCCAGATAACAGACCAGCTCACAAAGAAACTGGTTCCCACACCGCCGCGCACAGTCACGGCTCTCCCAAATCAGGACAGCGGCGCACCGGGAGGCGCGCTTCACCAACACCCAGACGGGCTGAACAAGCTGAGATACCACCGGCTGTTACCTCATACCACCTGCCAAAACTCAAAACAACCCAACCGGAGACCGCCCCACCCCACGCACCAGACCTAACATCGACAGTGCACACTGCACCGGCCCTAACACCGACAGTGCACACTGCACCGGCAGCAGCAGCAGAGGCTGGTCACGTGGTCCGCGCGGCTGCCGGCAGACAGCAGTCATTACGTTTCACGTGACCGACAGCAGCGCCGCTCGTGGCCGCCTGCGAAGCTCGACCCAAAACAAGCCACGGCGGCGGCCGAGGGCGGCGGCAGCTATGCGTTCGATAACGGCTGAGCTGGGGTCGGGGAGGGGGGAAGGGAGGGGAGACCGGAGCCCCAGCCGGAGAGCCGGAGCTGCAGCTGCCAGGACGGCAAGCCTGTCGATAGACGGAGTTCAGGTCCAGGAATGCCTGGGCTGGAGCACGCTCCCAGGAGAACGCATAGCGTAACGCAACAACAAAAGAGACGAGCAGACCGCCGCCACATCACCGCCCCGCATCCGCCGAGCCGACAGCGCTCTGTAACCACGGACCGTGAAGGAGGCCACAGTCGACATCCCTGCCTCTGATGTCGACATCGGCCCGGAAGTGGACGGTGGGTGACCTCCAGCCTGGCGGAGGACAGGCGTTGTTCGTCCGCGCCGGTCCGTTCCAGGCGCCAAGGTCAGCCGGTCGTCCACCGCGGTTTGAGGCCGCGACGGCCCGGCCACGCTGCCGCCCCGGCGCTGGTGTTTACTTGGTCGTTTTTGCTAACGGTGATGTAACTGACGCTTTACGCCTGGCCAGAATCACCGTCGGTTCACTGTTGACTGCTAGTGGCTGTTGACTGTTGAGTTTGACACACTGTTCACTTCTGGCGTCAACAGAGAACGGAGCTGTTATAGTGAGATCGGATTGCTATGCCAGAGGTAGCAGCTGAGCGACCTGGTGAGTTCGGCTCGTAAATCTGATAGCGGGCCGTAAGCGGTCAAACAAGGCGGCAGCGTGTGACCTTATTAGGCAAAACCGGCCGAGTCCAGCTCACAGGGTCGAGCAAGCTAGATGTAAGCCAGCTGTTAGCCTGACAGCAAGCCGCGAGACAACAACTTAGCGATACAATAATCAAACAACCACGTCCAAGCAAAACAGAAACTAGTAGTACCCACTACCCAGCTTAAAGACGTGTTCTGGCCCGTCAATTTCCGCGGGGATTCCAGGAAATCGGTAAAAACGTGCCTTCTACCGATTACCGAAGCAGCAGGTGAACAGGAATATCAATGTATACAAACATTGCCGAACTACGGCGAGTAGATGTTCGCCGGGGATTTCAGATTCCCACCGGGAATGTGCTCGGTCAGAACACGGTCTAAATCAGTTTTACTACAGGGAACCCTTCGGTAATGCTAGGTTCGCACACAACCGGAGCTGTCCTATACCTGTCTACCACGCGATCCTAGTTACCCCTACTTTTGCGACTTTGACGAAACGATAAAACCTTGCAAAACAAAGACGTGGCCTGCAGCGCCACCGCCTCGCACCGCCACACTGCACATTGTCAGCTAGCAGGGCAGGTCAGCCAGAGGTTCAGCTGGTAGGGCAGGCCAGCCAGAGGCTACAGTCGAACGGGAGGTCAATAACCAGCCGGCAACCAGGAACCACACCAACCGATACATTCACCGGTAGAAACAGTGACCCACGGCAACGTCCACCAGCTTAACCGGCGCCGAGCGGCAGGCGGGCGGCGGCCGCGGGTCGAGGGTGGAGAGAGTCCAGGTGCAATCAACACGTCTCAGCACAGTGCCGGACACGCATCCTGTCTACAACCCGCCGCCCTGCCACCCGCCGCCGCCAGCCAGGGGAGCCGGCACCACCGACCAGTGGCGGCCAGCGTCGCTCTTTTGTTCCGCTGCCAACTGGCGCGGCTCGGCCGGGCCTCAGACGAATGACGGGAATAGCGGCCAACTCGCCGAGCTGGTAACGCTGCTCAACTCTTCACGGCGCCGCTCACTGGCGCCGGTCAACGCTGACGGCTGAGCTGAGCTGGGACGGCACGACGACGCGATGGCCAACTGACGAACCACCGTAGGACAAATTCCGTCAAATAACCCTCACTGATAAGCCAGTTCTTACCGGGCTACCAGCCCACTCGCACACAGCAGCACAACACCTCAGCCCGTCCCTATTCGGTGAACGGCTCCAAGTGACGTCACCGCGTCTCCCAGTGACGTCACATTGCCTCCCAGTCAGACCATGCGCTGCAGTGATAGGCGGGGTCGCCGCGAGCTAGGAGGGAGGGGTGGGAGAGGCGGCCGGCGCGGGCGACCCGCCGTCTGGCCGCCGCCGCCGCCGCCGGGGGACGTTAACCTGGCCGGAGAGAGAGAGAAAGCGGCATTGCAGACGAAGTCAAGCAGATTAGAGCAGAGAGCAGAAGAGCAGAGAGCAGAGAGCAGAGAGCAGAGCAGAGCAGAGAGCAGAGAGCAAGAGAGCAAGAGCAGAGCAGAAGAGCAGAGAGCGAGCAGAAGACAAGCAGAAGCAGAGAGCAGAGAGCAGAGAGCAGGCAGAGAGCAGAAGAGCAGAGAGAGAGCAGAGCAGAGAGCAGAGCAGAGCAGAGAGCAGAGAGCAGAGAGCAGAGCAGAGAGCAGGGCAGAGAGCAGGGCAGAGGCAGGGCAGAGGCAGAGCAGAGAGCAGAGAGCAGAGCAGAGAGCAGAGCAGAGAGCAGAGCAGAGAGCAGAGCAGAGAGCAGAGCAGAGCGGGAGCTTCCCAAACAGCCGGGCCGGCCCAGTGACCGTCGTTAACGCCAGCGCGGCTGCGCGTCGTTGTCTTCAGATATGTGAGGTAGGCAGCCCCGGCTTACCGCTACGGCGCTACATCCTCGGCTATAGGGTCATCGGCGGTCATCTTTGCGATAAACGTGTCATCGTGGCAATAAATGTCCAAAGAAGGAACGAGAGCCGCTACTATAACACTGTAATGGTGGTGAGGATTACCACTGTTAAGATCAGCGTCAAAAGAAGCTACGACCGCATCATGTTAGCTCGACAGCTGAGGCACCGTAAGCCAAAGTCGTCATCCCAGAAGGAACAGATGCGAAAAGTATAATCAGTATGCAAAGGGAAATACCAGCTGTACCAAAACAGGGCATAACATTAATAGATCTCCGCTGTAACGATGGCAAATGACATCGCAAAACGCCGTGTGACGGCGACAATGACATCTCCGTCGGCAGAATTGGGTCGTCTGCCTTTCTGTCATGTATCTGTCAGGACCACCCTGCTGTACATCACTCCGCTGACGGCACCTTCATCTTCGATGACACCCTCATGATGCGCACGCCATCACCAAAGCCACGTCGGCCGGCCCCGTGTGGTTGGTGAAGGGTGAAAGGCACCGGAGGTGTCACGGCACCACTGACCGAGGTGTCACGGCACCACTGACCGAGGCATCACGGCTCCACTGACCGACTGACCGGAGGCGTCACGGCACTGATGAGGTCGCACACATACACGCGACACACCACCATATAGTTAATCGGTTCCATTATTACATACGCAAGCACCTTGTCATAAGACATTCACACAATAAAACGTTGAGCCTGCACGGTTTTATTAAATAAAGAAAATTAATTCAACTTTATATTCATAATTTGGTCTCCGCAAATCCCATCGCCTCACTCAAGCCCGGGGCGGGGTCGCAAGTAGGAGCACGCGTCTCCCTCAATAGCGCGTACTGCGCACACGAGGCGCTCACAAGGTCAGCGCCAGCTAGTCGCCGCCCGCCAGAGGTGTTGCGCCATACGACAACAGAAGTCGGCTGCGTTCTCGAGGGGCTCAAGGTCCCGCCTCATGGCTATATCAGTGGCGTAATGCGTGTATCACGCCAGATGGTCGACGAGACGTGTGTTTAGTGAGTGATGTGCCCGACAGTGGCGGATACAGGCCACTGAATTATGGAGGCATCAGTTGGCGCCGATTCGTATCATGACTCAGCAGAAGCGGGTACAGATGTCTGTATTCAGGGGCGGCGCTTCCCACTCGGTCATCAAATAACGCACATATTGCACCCGATCTGGGGCGACTCGCACTTGCTGACAACAATAAACGCTGATTTGCACCCTCTCATGTAAACAGCCGTCTCCCAGAGACGTCCACTCTTCTAAATTGACGTATCTCATCCGGGTTTGTTCGACTCTCCAAATTGCAGATTTTAGTGAGCATTTTGGCGTCAACCTAGAGGCTGACACGTCTAACGTTACTAAGCCACGAGCTACTAACGCTGCTGCTCCTCCGCAGGTCTCCACACAGAGAACGGTGCATCGACGGTCTAACGTTACTAAGCCACGAGCTACTAACGCTGCTGCTCCTCCGCAGGGTCTCCACACAGAGAACGGTGCATCGACGCCGGGTGCAGGGGCGGATCCAGGGGGGGGGGGGTAACGGGACTGGCAGCCCCTCAATTTTCGCTGCGGTTATTGGTTCGGAAGATAACGAGGGGGCGGAATCTTCCCGTGTGTTCGGCTGAATGCTCCAGCGGGACGCGGGTTAGCTAATAATTAACAACTCCTCTCCCTTGTCAATGACTTTTTCGCACCCCCCCCCCAAACGGTCAACAACTTTCCACTATGACGATCCGACACTTCCCCACCCCCTCCCCCCGCTTAACGACTCATCGTGTAACGACCCAACGCCGGTGCCCCCCTCAGACCCCCAAAATGCGCCCCCTAGGCCTGCAGCCCCCTCGATGGCAATCCTGGATCCGCCACTGGCGGGGTGATAGGGAACGCGCCGACGTGCGCACCGGGTCGATACGCTGTCACAGTCTCACAGTCACAGGCCCCCGACGGACGGCAGCGGGCCCCGCGTCTCGATGAGTTGGCAGCACGATTGTAAGGTCACTGGGTACACGTGGCGCCGGTCGGCGGAGGCGTGACCAGCCGACTACGTACGCGGAAAGCGGGGTCTCGCAATCCGCAGTACTCCCACATTGAGTACCGACGTGTATTGGAAGTGGCACGCGACTGCAGTTTCCCAGAGGCCTGCGCGTGGAAGTCGATACAGACGTCTGCTGCACTAGACACCGGATGTCTATGCCTAGCCTGCAGGGACCACACCCGTCTGGCGGCTCTCACACTGCCTATCGATCGGTCAGTCAGAGGTCACACCAGGCGGGCATGACCAGACCCGACCGCATGACCAAACCGACCGACCAAACACTGCCGACGAATACACCGTCGAACGCTACCCTTCCACTGCAGCGGAAAACAGCGTACCTTTCCACTGCAGTGGAAAACAGCGAACCTTTCCACTGCAGCGTACCTTTCCACCGCGCGTCACCAGTGCACTGGCGACGCATACATCGACCGTACCCGTGTGTTCTCACCAAGTACCAACACTTCCCCCCTTCCTTCTGCTGACGCTGCTTCTTGGCTTATCGGTCAGAACAGCTGAGCAGTAGTCTCGAGCCGCCACCTGTCTGGTTATGACGCAATACGAGAGCCGACCGACGAGGCTGCACGGACGCCGCTAGCGCTTACACAACACATTAGGTGCGTGCATCGCACCCAGGAAATCACGAGGAGAAGTGGGTTACTTGATTCTGCCGTAGCTATCGGGAAAATGATGCAGATCGTGATAGGCCACGCAGTGGTGGAGGCGCTTGTTGGTGCGAAATACTGAGACGTTGGCATCCTGAATCGGGGTCAAAACACCAGTCTGTCCAGTGCCCAGTCCGTCTGTGGGACAGGAACATCCCAGAGAGGTTGTCCTGGCGAGGATGAAAGGCTCGATGGCACCCACTGCAAAGAGGCCATCGACAGATACAAAGTATACTTCATGCCTCGAGCACCGGGAATAGTGGAAAGCCTTTTGTACTTGTATCGTTCATGCAACTCAGTTTAAGTGTTTGGGATTTCAGTCGCGTACAACACGTTCTTGTAGAACTATCACCAGGGTTTTCCAAAGCCAGTTCACACTTTTTTCATTCAAACCCTCCAATGATTCACATGAAGATTCTTAACTAAATGAATAACTCTTGGAGAAAGTCAATAAACTTGCCTCAAAAGAAGACAAGGGTGCCAAAGATGCAAACTGAAGTTGAAATTATGCAATCTCAGGACATTATTTGCATACTTGTATGCAATTCTCAAAACACCCGAATGACCAACAAAACCTCAGAAAGTGCTCTTCAAAGCTCACAAAAAAAATCATGGGTGCAATCGCACGCTTATGGCCCTATGAACTCCAAGCGGGACAACCCAGCAATTTTTGGGACCACAACACCACAGACCTCTGTATCCAACACTAGACACACCCGCATTCCTGGCCGCCCCATGTGAGCGGCCCCCAGCGGTCGATCGGTCGTCCCCCCGGCCCCAGCTGTGTTCATCAGACCCCACCCTCACTCACTCACACCACTGGCTCGATGCTCCGCAGCCAACGAGGACCGCCAGAAATAGACATCCTCGGCCATCACCGACCTTGGCAGCCATACCAGACAGCAGAGGTGAAAACATGACACAACTTCGCGCACGGTCGCGGAAAAAGCTTTGTTTGTGTTCGTGTTGTGAAAATAGTAAAAGTATTGGTTTTAATTGGTTTATTTTAAGTTGTCAAGGAACGTAGGATCAAGGACGTTTCGGTAAGTGAAGGCCTTCTGTGTGCTGTTTTCAGAGCACGAATTGATCGTTTTCGTAATCGTTGGACCAGTTTTTGCCTGTTAGTTTTCATCTCAGCGCCAGTGGCCCGACCCAGGTCAGGTCGGGCGGCGCCGGAGACCATGGGCAGAGACAACAGGAATGACAACGACGCTAGGCAGATTTCTGCCGCACGGACCTCGGTCACCGTACACCACTGGGAACACCTCTTCGCCACAATCCAGAGCCCTGATCGCTGTGTCAAAAGCGCAAGCGCAAGCTCCATAGCCCCTATGTAACGATCGGCCCACGTTGGGCAGAACGTTGCATAGGAGCTATGAGGCTTGCGTTTGCTGCACGTCGAGCAGGGCCCAGAAGAAGCAACGCCATAATCTCTCGATTCTGAAGAACGGGACTTAAAACCGCTTGTTGAGAACACATCACCATTGAACCGCAAGTTGGACCGTCGTATTCTCCCACCAGAAATCGCATCAACCCGCTATCTGCATATCACATTCTTAGAATGCGAGTCTACGCTGCGTTGATTACTCTGACAAAGGACAAACTATTTGCTTAACGTATGACTTTCTTCTTGACTTTCTTCTGACCACATAGGTAGGCAGATATCCATATTTACCTTTCCAACTTGTTGATTCAGGTGCAGTTACATAACCGACGGCATTGTTGATATTGGCAACCGGTATCTAATGGTGCCATGAATCAGACATACATTTTCACTTTGGCTGATGCCCAGTCATGACTCAGCATTCGCGCAGGACCGGGGCTCAGAGCCGCGTCGCCATACATCCCCCTGGCTCCCCCGCCCCCACACGCGCGTTGCTTTCGACACGTGTGTCCCCGCCGGCGCCGACAGCCCCCTCCCTGGCCCCCCACGAGCCCCAGTGTACACACCAGAGCTTCCCCAGTCCTGTCAAAAGCTCCAGCGGCCCTGAGCAAACGACACGCCCGTCGGACCGTCATCCACAGCTGCTGCAGCTGCTGCAGCTGCCACAGCCGTCCATGACGAGCCAAGACAGGACTGGCAGACAGTCCCGCTGACCGCGCCACGCGGGCCTCTCGAATGGCACCACCATCCGGCCGCCGGACGCCGGCTGGCCAGACGCGATGTGCTACATTCTGCCGGTGACGTCACCGGCGGGTTGTGACGTCACTCCATCGTGACGGCACATCCCACGTGTCGGCCGCTGTTTATCGCGGGCGGTGGCCTTGGAGCGGAGACGGGCGCCATTGCTGCTCCGCGGCGCGGCTGGTGTCCGGTGTGACGTGAGGCCCCGGCCCCGGCGGCGGCGGCCGGCGGCGGCGGCAGGCAGGGTGGTCGTCAGACCGTCCAACGGGCCCGCTCGTCCTACACCAGACAGGACACAGCCGGCAGGATAGGAGGCAGACAGAAGGGGACTTCTCGGACGCGTGCCGATCAGCACAACCAACAATAGATGGTTCGAGGGGAGAAAGCACAGATTATGACCAAATTAAAGAAACATCGAACTTCACATCCTACTGCATTCATGGGACTGACTGAAGCCAACTTTCATCAGTGAAGGTTGCTTTAACTTGCTAAAAATTATAGTCTAACTATCAGATGTATGAACACGACACTTGCTGGGACAGTACAACTTGGCGGTGTCTGGCGGGGACTGGGATGCCGATTTAGAGCAGTGAGCTGAGAGATCACTGCAACGAGCGGCGCTCCGCCGGTCCTACTTGTCCCGTAGGGTCGAGGCTACTCCACGCGTAATGAGCACAGATGCAGACCACTTCAGATCGCGTCGTACGAGAGAGGGCTCGTCTCTCTGCTCTAGGGCCACGGTTCCGTATCGACACAGGAGCATTTGCAACAGCAGAAGAGTGGCGACAGCCCTGTGCGCTGGATCTTCATGAAAGCTTCGAGAACCGCACGCACTCGAGGTATCAGAGAGAATTAAAGGCCGGGAGAATGGGCCACGATGTTGCGTTCAATGATTGATGTCATAGACTACCGCAAATCCTGCCGGCTGTTTACATAGGAAACTCGGAACTCTCAGAGGGCGAATCGGAGAACATGACGCAACGGTCACAATACTAGCACACAGCATCGCTTTGTTTAATGGCAATAAATTCATTTAATGTTCCAAGAACTCATTAACATTGTAGCATAAAGTGTTGGTACAGCGAGTATGAAGAAGCATGTTCGCAAGAGAGGAAATTGCTGTCGGGGAGAGTGAATCTCGTCTCTACTAGACGAATTATGTGTCGAATTTGGGCTGCTTCAAAGCAAACAGCGTGCGTCCTGAGATGTAAGCAACGTGCAAGCTAGGTTCCGCGGAGAGCAAGACTGGCTTTATGTGGCGACCGCCACAAGATCAAGTACAAGTGCACACGCTGATCTCGGCAGGATCTCAGCCACTAGGCCCAGAGGACGTCCGCGGACGGCACTTTATCAAACCAATCACGGCCCGTGTATGAAAGCACGGACGAAAGCTCATGTTAGAGTCTATACTCCGCCACGTTACATTACCACTCTCATTAGAAAGGATATCATGCGAGACCTTTTCCATATAACGTCTTGACCGTCGACTAAGGTGTAGGCTCGTCGTTCGTGCAGATGTGTGTCAAATAGTGCATTTCTAGCTCCTTGCAGTTGTTAGTTTGGTATTGGAGCTGCCTCTTACATGACTCAAATATGGGGGATGACAACGGGCCTGGTCCTACAAAGGCACCCGAACATAGATGTACGTACACTGAGGGGCGTCCTATCTCAAGACTCTTGATTCTTACAGACAGAGCCCTGCACGCATCCTCTCATAGTGAGCGGGCCTTGTAAACAGAGTTATAGTGGTCATTTGTGTTAGATACTTAGAAATAAGGGAGCTACGGTCTTTCTGGACGCTTCGAAACTGAATACGTGGTGCCGAAAAGCGGAGCCGTCTGGACCGTACAAATCAAGCAATAGTCGCTTCAATAATCGATTCGAGTATCATGTACTAATGCGTCTTGGAGCAGGACATATGCAAGAGGCAATAGTAGCGTACCATGGAATCTAAATGTCCCATGAGTGTCAATGGTCAGCCCAATATTTACGACGGAGTGCTTAAGTATACTCTCGTGTGAAAGCCATTCCTCAAGGATACTACGGTGCACTATGATCAAGCCTGGACGCGAGCCAGTCGGCAATGTCATCGCAATGCTTGCAAGCAAGCCCTACAAGACTGCCTGAAGACATCACTCGTAGGATCAATATTGGCATTAGAATATTGAAACGGTCGCGAGTACGCTCTACCGGTCTATCACTGAATTAATATAGCGAACGAAACGAGATGATGTTGGTGGTGAAGGGCGCGGGCTGAGATAAAGAGTTCTATTATCGGCTGAGTGCCTGAGTCCGGGCTCAAATTTGGAACATACTAACATGGGGGTAGTACCGCAAAGGGTTAAGGCCAGAATGCGGATTAATGCTAGCATAGAAGTGTCAAAGTACCATAGATTCCCTTCTGATCACCGTGATGGTCTTCTCATGACGCCACTGGCCCCACGCTGGAATCCCATCCTCTAGGCCCTGCAAGATTTTCCCCCGGCTTTATGTTTTTCTGAGCTACGCGTCCACTGTTGCCTGCTAGCTGAGATGCTTTTTATGGATATACCTCCGGCATGGGAACCCAAGCCCATCCCACAAGTGCGACATGAGACAAATCAGTCATGCTGTGGCCGAATGAACGCAACTAGCGAAGATGGGAAGTAATATAGTCTACTTACCACCGTGTCGTTCTGATCAAATAGAACCATTCATCGGGACAGACAACCGATACGAGTTAGGATATGTGATTCTTCGGGTTTTAGGGCAAAGTCGAGTCTGAGTCATCTTTTGCGGACCCACAAATAATAAAGAGTACGAAACAGAATATAACTTGCCCACAGATTGGTTTTAGTGTTCAGTCTGTTCCTTCAGGTGAACACCCGTATAAAGAAGCTGGCATTGAGACCATTTAAGTCGGCTTAGCCCTTCCATCCACGCATACGGGAAGAGGAGGCATTGAGCAGTAGCACAGCTGGACATCTGGGAATACCTCACCGCTGCCACGACCACCGTCTGCTTCCAGCTACAAACATCAATACCCCGCTCGTTCACCACGCAGCCAGTCACGTGGCTTTGCCAGTCATCGTCCCCCCTTCCCAGCAGACAGTGAAGCTGGCTCAGCCGTGGATCGGACTCAGGGATGTCCGTGAGGGATGTCCGTGAGGGATGTCCGTGAGGGATGTTCGTGAGGGATGTCCGATCGTTCAGGCACCACGCGCGGCGGACGGAGCGATACTGTTTGCACAGTGCAGGACAATGTGCTGTCCACTTCATCGACACCACCTGGTCGTCGGTGCTGCACGCAGTGAAATCCAATGAGACAATGTATGCCCTCGCCCCTGATACCGGGGCGAGGGCTATAGTAATGACATTGGATTCCACTGCGTGCAGCACCGACAGACAGACGGTGCTGACATGTGGTGTCGATGAAGTGGACAGAACATCAATTGTTCTGCACTGTTAGTTGGTTCTGTAGCATAGTTGTTAGTTGTTACTGCATTGTTAGTTGTACGTGTACAATTACCAAGTCCACATATCACGGATCGTCTCCGTCCGCGCTAGCAGAGCACACACTCATGCTCAGCTTACGGAGCTGGCGACGAGCCGAACATCGCCAGTTCCACCACGACAGACAGTGGCAGCAATCCGCAGGCAGACCCTTATCACACCGACAGTGAAGCCGGCAATCTCGTTAGTTTGTCAGCGAGAACCATCCCGCCTAAAAGCTCTCAGCGTCACGAACCGGCAGCTGTGTCCGGCTGCTCTCCGGTACCACCATCGCAGCTGCTGCTCCGGTATCACCATCGCAGCTGCTCTCCGGTATCACCATCGCAGCTGCTCCGGTATCACCATCGCAGCTGCTCTCCGGTATCACCATCGCAGCTGCTCTCCGGTATCACCATCGCAGCTGCTCTCCGGTAATCACCACCGAGCTGCTTCTCCGGTATCACATCGCGCTGCTCTCCCGGTAATCACACCGCAGCCTGCTCTCCGGTATCCCAACCGCAGCTGCTCTCCGGTAATCACCATCGGCAGCTGCTCCGGTATCACCATCGCAGCTGCTCTCCGGTATCACCATCGCAGCTGCTCTCCGGTATCACCATCGCAGCTGCCTACCGGTAATCATCCATCGCAAGCTGCTTGCTTCCGGTATTACCAATTGTCAGTGAGCGTCGGCTGGCTGACAACCGAGTAGGTGACACGGCTCGCGTCGCGCCTTCCGACTCACAGATCACTGACCCGTCGCGGTTGTCTGGAGCTAGGTCAGCAGCACCGATAGATCGAGTTAGCAGTTCGATTTCAGTACATGTGTTGATGGGGCATAATTCGCTCAGAGGTCAGACAACCGAGTAGTGTATTACTATATGGCAGTGGCAGCGCTTTGTAGTATTCGCGCTATACCGTTGCCGCCTCATCAACGTGTACATTCACAGACCATCTCTTTCCGAATCGGATGACAGAGCGGCGAGTGAATTATGCACTCGTCTGTCTGCGTCAAAGTTCCGAACTGGGAGTCGCAGATCTGCAGGCGGGGGATACCAGCACTCGTGAAGTCCCGGGCCCGGGACCACGGATCCCACAACCGACGGATACCGAGAACTGGAACCGAAACCGAGACACCGCACGCAAGAATCGTGGCCTGCCCGTCAAGCACGGAAGCTACACCCGCACGGCGCGCGCTGGCAGAGTCGCTGATCCGGCGTAGAGGAGGGCGCCGCCACTCGGGATAACCGTCCCGTGAGAAGCCGGATGTGCCACGGCGGTTGCTGCGACTGGCACACACTGGCACATCGGCCGGTCGCTCTCGCTCTCTCCAGCGTGGCTCGGGCCAGGCCCCGGCCGCAGCAGCCCAGCCTACCACGAGGATCGACGACGGCGACGGCGACGGCGGCGGCAGAGGCGGCGGAGTGGCGGCGTGAACGGGCTGCGTTTTTTCACATGGACTTGAGTCACTGTCGGATCCAAAAACGCAAAAGAAGTTGGTCTGAAAGGCAAATAAGTAACCAAAGAACACAGACAAAATTGAAAAAAAACATACTTATTTACTTCCTTTTGCGTGAAAACTGACAAAAACAAGCTTCCCGGGAGTGCGAACTGTCAAAATTTTATTTTTAACTGTTAACAGGTAAACAGAAAATGTATAAATCCCCCCCGGCATTTCAGTCAATTTGGGCGGTCTGGCCCGATAGCTCCTCGATCCGCCCAGCATTCATTCATCCATTAATAAACCGCGAATTCATTCATTTATACATCACGTGGCCAGTAGAGAACCTGGGTGCAAAATGCAAACTATGACAACAGCACACAGCTCATGACAGACCATGTAGCCAAACAGGGCAACACGGGGCGGGATGGAACATGGGTTATTCGGTACCAACCCATGCTCGTACTGCGGTCAATGGCATATCATCGCTGACAGTTGATAACCTAATGCCTATGCATGTCATAGCAAGCGGCCCATGGACAAGACAACGCCTCATCTTCAGATTCATGGGTGCGCCCCTTTCTAGTCACGAGCGGAGATGCATAATTTGGCGAACACGTGGGGGATATTTTGCAGCCTTCACTTTATAACCGGCACTGCGAAGTCACACCTCGGGAACACGACAAGTTATGAGCGAGGTTTAGGACAGCTCCGGCAGATGTCAGCCCTACTTAACCCTATTCCTTGCGGGCGGCTAGCATTACGTTACGTGCGGGGGCCAGATTCTGCCCCCTTAGATATCTCGAGAACCACTCGGTCGATTTAAATGGCGCAAAGACCATTCGATTCGTCATCAAAAGATTTTTGGACACAATTATTTTTGCTAAAATAATGGGGGTCAAGCGGCAAAAAATACGAACATTTTAGGTGTTTTTCGAAAGGTCATTACGGCCATGTGGTTTGACCGATTGTTATGCCCTGAACGTTTTTGAGCTCCACATATACTAGTCTACAACATATCAAAAGACAAGTATCAAAATGAAAAATAATAGGCGTATTCAGGTATAAATATTCAGAGGATGTAAAATGGGGTTATTTTCTGATAACAAATATGTGCTGTTCGTGAATGTTTGGGACGATATGAACGTCACATGTGGACATTATTTGCTGTAATTGGTTAAATGTAATATATTGCACATAGGCAGATTCAGGTAAACATCGTGGAGGGGGGGGGGGGGCACCATGCAACATGACGTTTTTATCAAATTGTAATTTGACGGTTGAGGTCATTTGGAGGAGGGTACCCCTCCCATTTATGTACCTGAGTGCGCCTCCCTGCCACAAAAAAAGTAAGCATGATGCATATTGCAGGAAAAGTTTCAACGCATTTATTGCCACCCGTAAACTACGAAGGGAAGTACGCGCCACAAACAACGCAATTAATTAACACTGTCCACAAAACAGAACCTCTGCTGAACCGATTTTGTTAAAAATATGACGCAACACGCATAATTTCAAATCTAGACAGTCAAAGAATATCAAGAATCTAGCTCAAGTAGTTTAGGAGCAGCAAGCAAAAAAAAAAAAAAACGAGGGATGGGGTCAGAATCTGCCCCCGCAAGGAATAGGGTTAAGTGATAGACTTCATTGCCAATTAACTGTCAATTTAGGTGTCGGAATACTTGGCATTTACATCACAACCATCAATACTCCTACTATCGAGTCCAGCCCATCAGGAGTCCAGCTCCAGGCCGTAAACGAAGCGGGCGGCGGCACCACCCTGCAACCCGAGCCGGACAGGTTTCCAGTCCAGCCCCTGCTCCGATCTCTCGTCCCACTGTGGAGAAACGGATCAGTTCGTGGAATATCGCCCAGTTTTCCCGCGCCGTAACGGCAACCGCCCTCTGACACCACGCCAGGACCAGGTGCATATCGCTGGAGAGCCGAGAGAGAGCATTACATTAGCTCCCGCACCTGGCGACCCAGGCTCTGGCGAGCTTGTTAAGCGATTTTCGCCAGCTTGCAAACGCCCAGTCATCTCAGTCATCGCCCAGTCATCCCAGTCATCTGCTCAGTCATCGCCCAGTCATCCCAGTCATCTCCTCAGTCTGACTGATCGACCGTGCACCTGCCAAACCGTTGGCGATGACTCGGGCATTAGATCGCTCCACTCCAGCACATATCGGCCATATCATGAGTTCCGCCCTGGTTTGCCGGAGACGTGTTGCTGTAGCCAGCAGCCAAAACGGAGCGTGACGATGGCGAACAATCCCGACTCTGTCCCCCTCAGTCCTCCCCCGAGTCGACCTCGCTAAACACTCAGTCCTCCTCCAACCTGACCTCGCCGACCACTCGTGACACAGTGAGGTCAGCTCTCGGAAAGGGAGTCAAGTCACAATGAGTAGCAGCAGCAGCAGCAGCAGCAGAAGAACACACTGTCCACAGCACGGCTCAGTGGGTGCCTTGGTAAAGCAACAGACCTGACCCGTGACAGTACGGTTCAGTGGGCGCCAGATGAGAAGCTACAGACTAAGCAGTGACTCATAACCCGTGTTGCCGTTGTCAGAATCAGTCAATGCTAACAAGTTGCGTCAGGCTATCCAGTCAGTGCAGAGTGCAGTTCCGCTAACAGACGACCGAGCGTGCTCATTTGCGATAATCACACCAGAAGTATTATCACAGACGTCTGTCGGTGCAGTTCCGCTAACAGACGACCAAGCGTGCTCATTTGAGATAATCACACCAGAAGTATCATCACAGACGTCTGCAGGCCGACGGCGCAGTGCGTGTTCGTTGTTCACATCCCCCGCTGCTGCCACCTACAGACCTGGCTGGCCAACAGGAGCGCACACGGTCGAAACAGCCCCCGCGGCAGCAGCAGTCGAGTTGCCGTCACGTCCACTCTGTGTTGCACGCCACAAAGGGAGCCGTCACATCGCGCCACTCTGTGTTGCACGCCAGTGACAGGGAGCCGTCACATCGCGCCACTCTGTGTTGCACGCCACACAGGGAGCCGTCACATCGCGCCACTGTGTGTCGCACGCCACACAGGGAGCCGTCACATCACGTCACTGTGTGTTGCACGCCACACAGTGGAACCACCACGTCACGTCACTGTGTGTTGCACGCCACACAGGGAACCGTCACGTCACGTCACTGTGTGTCGCACGCCACACATGGAACCGTCACGTCACTGTGTCGCACGCCACACAGGGAACCACCACGTCCAAAGCACGCCTGGTACGGCACAGCCCAGCACATGGTTCTCCCCTAGCTTCGAAAAGTGGACGATACGGCTGGCCATAATGATCGGCGGCTTGTAACGACTTGACAGTCGACATTTTGGCTCTCGACCTACGTTGTTCGTTGCGACAACTCACACCTCGAGATGCTAAAATGTTCGTTACAAACAAAAAGTTACCGACAAATATAATTTGAGCCGTTTCAAAACGAGAAGCAACCGGTTACCGACAAAATATAATTTGAGCCGTTTCAAAACGAGAAGCAACCGTCTCCAACAAAGCCATCGGTCACCTTGTACCAAAAACGTGCTGAAATCAGCGGACCATGTGGCCGCATCACGCCTCCTAACCTCCCTGCTTCCTGCTCCGCGGGGTCGTCGGCGCGTAGCAGTTCGATACCCTCCTACAAGGACAAGGCCACTCACTGTGGGGAAAACACACAGCCGAGTACCTCGATATACCCGCGACAGGAACCCGTGACAGGAACCCGTGACAGGAACCACACCCGAGTACCTGGAGTTACCCATGACAGGAGCCCGTACCACCAGCCACACCAGAGTACCTCGATATACCCGCGACGAAGGAACCGGACAGGAACCACACCCGAGTACCTCGAGTACCATGGACAGAGCCGTACACCAGCCACACCAGAGTACCTCGATATAGCCGCGACCAGGAACCCGTGACGGGAACCACACCCGAGTACCTCGAGTTTACGCATGACAGGAGCCCGTACCACAGCCACACCAAGAGTACCTCGTAGCCCGCGACAGGAACCCCGTGACGGGAACCACACCCGAGTACCTCGAGTTACCCAATGAAGGAGCCCGTACACACCACTAGAGTACCTCGATAATACCCGCCGCACAGGAACCGTGAACAGTGACCACACACGAAGGTACCTGGAGTTACCCATCGACAGGAGGGCCCGTAACCAACCAGCCACACAGAGTACCTCGATATACCCGCCGTCGGAACCCGTTGACAGAACCAACCCGAGTACACTGGAGTTACCCATGACAGGAGCCGTACCACCAGCCAACCAGAGTACCTCGATATACCGCGACAAGGAACCCGTGACAGGAACCAACTACCCGAGTACCTGGAGTTACCCATGACAGGAGCCCGTACCAACCAGCCACACCAAGTACCTCGATATTACCCGCGACAGGAACCCGTGACAGGAACCACACCCGAGTACCTCGAGTTACCCATGACAGGAGCCCGTACCACGAGCCGATCCCGTGCGCGGCTTGGAGTCGTGCCAACCTCGGCCTCCGCCTGTGACAGCGAGCTGCGCAGACAACCGGAGCGACATCCATCTCGACTGAAGCATCTGAGCCGTCCCTTCAGGACGCAGCACTATGCACAGCTCCCTCCCTCCCTGTCTCAAGGAACCCTGCCTTCCGCGGGGAAACGCCGAGCACGGGGGTCAGGCGGTATGTTGCAGCTAGCCTTTGTCTCGTTGACCAGCCTGTTTCAAGCTTGTGCGAAAATAATACACACCCGTGCGGGTGTGCACACGAATGCGCGGCACGTGACACCTGGTAACACGTGACACCTGGTGACACGTGACTGGTGCTGGAGGAGCAGAGCTGGTCGGGTCGGGTGGGTGGGTGGGTTCGGTATTGACGCGGCAGCCTCCACGCAGCGACGCTTATAGCCGAGATCGATAACGGCCGGGAGGCGGGCGTCGGCAGGGCTGAGGGCTGAGCAGCGTGCGGGGTATAGCAGCGGGCCGACCTGCAACACTGTCCGCCAGCCGCGGTCATAGGTCACTGGGTCATGATGGGTCATAATGGGTCATGAATGGGTCATGAAGGGTCATGGATGGGTCATGAAGGGTCCATGACTGGGTCCATGAAGGGCATGAATGGGTCATGAAAGGGTCATGATGGGTCATGAAGGGTCTGAAGGGTCCTGAACGGGTCATGAAGGGTCAGATTGGGTCATGAAGGGTCATAATGGGTCATGAAGGGTCATGATGGGTCATCGAAGGGTCATGAGGGTCATGATGGGTCATGAAGGGTATAATGGGTATGAAGGGTCATGATGGGTCATGAATGGTCATGATGGGCTATGAAGGGTCATGAAGGGTCATGATGGGTCATGATGGGTCCATGAAGGGTCATGAATGGGTCATGCCTGGGGGTCATAAATGGGTCCATAATGGGTCCATGATGCGGTCATGAAGGGTCATGAATGTGTCATGGATCGTAGGTCGCAGATCATGTAACAGACTACATGGAGTGTACCTGAAGGCATCGAGTGCGGACTTACGCACTTATCGGTAGCAAGCGGCGCCTGATTTAGGGCGCAGGTGAGCGCTTGTGGGCCAATCGCAAACGTGTATGTCCGACGTTTAAAAACGAAAATGAATACGAATGTAT
Organism: Semibalanus balanoides; assembly: GCA_014673585.1. Lineage (NCBI taxonomy): Eukaryota > Metazoa > Arthropoda > Thecostraca > Balanomorpha > Balanidae > Semibalanus > Semibalanus balanoides. Next base: position 98,185 of record VOPJ01003236.1, read on the forward strand.
ATCTGGCTCTGGCTCTGGCTCACCCTCTCAGGTCGTGGATCATGGGTTACATGACATAGGTCACCGGCCACGGGTCACAACTCACAGGTCACGCCGCAGGACCACAGGGCACAAGTCACAGGACCGTGAGTCACACATGACATTGCGCCACAGAGCATAGGAATACGGGACACCGTTTGCCGGTCACACGTTACAGCAGAACACCGGGATAGGCGGATACTGTCATTCATTGGTCGAAAACACAAACTATTCATAAGACCTCTGACCTTCTACCTGTGTGAGAGAAGCCCTGAAAGACCCGCTCCCCCGGTGGGTGAACGGACTCGTGGTAACCATAAGCACCACAGAAGCCTTGGCGTTGGAACTGTCGGAATTTCCGCGGCGTCAGAGAATCGCGCGTGCGTCACATAGGAAACCAGGCGGAACTGTTCAATCAAAGCGGTTTATCAGCGGTCAGACGGGGCCGTCACACTCGGGGCGTCACTGCACTGAGAAGGTGACCCGCTCGGACCAAACGAAAGGATACTTCTGGTGGGCGTAAGCTGCGTAGGGTTGGCCAAGGTTTCGTCCCGGCAGCAGCAAAGTACCGCTAATCCGCCACACCTTCCGGATGTAGACTCTGATCTCCTCAGACTCCTTCACCGCGATGACTCCACTCCTCTGGGCACGGCACGACCGGCCAAACCCACCAGAAACAATAACACGACGTAAACAATGACACATACGCGGGCAGGACAGCTTTACGAATCAATGCGTATTTGACATTTGTCAGTGAGTACATAGAGCAGACATTTACGCTGGTGACTTACATAAGCAGGACATTTTGGCGGACGGCATGGCGCGTAAATCGTTCGATAAAGGTTGAAGGTCCAAGGTTCGCTGGGTTCCGATCACCATGTGGTAAACTTCATTAGCCAGAACAGTTTCATTAGGAGCGAGCGCTTGCGCTCTCGCTCGTCTTTCCGTGGCATATCGGAAAGTTCTAAATATGAGCGACCCGACCCGGCCTGGCCCGACCCATGGCGATGCTTTTGTTGAGCTTATATCTCTGCAACCGCACGTCCGATTGACACGCGGACTTCTTTACTGAGCAGCCCCATCCAACCTACCCTGTTTGAGACCAGTGCTGACTCATGTGGGTGACTAAAACTGCGAGTGGCGCGTGCCGCGTGAGGTGTTGAAAAAAATCCCAAAAACTCCGCAACGGCTTGACAGATTGAGCGCAATTTTGTGTGTGGTAGAAACCCCTCAGCCACCACTTTCCCACAACTCAGGGGTGGGGTGACTGCACGTGCGCACGTGCACAACCCTATTCTATATCTCAGAAACGGCTGAACCGATTGCATTCGAATTTGGTGAGTGATTAGCAACCGCCGCCTTTCCACAAGTCAAGGGTAGGGTGCCTCTGCACGTGCGCACCCCTATTACATATCTCAGGAACGGCTGAACCGATTGTGTTGAAATTTGGCGAGTGGTTAGGAACCTCTCAGCCGCCGCCTTTCCACAAGTCAGGGGGTGGGGTGGGGTGCGGTGCCTCTGCACGTAGCGCACGTGCACACCCCTATTCTATATCTCAGGAGCAGGCTGAGCCGATTGTGTTCAAATTTGGTGTGTGGTTAAGGGACCTCTCAGACCGCCACATTTTCCACAAGTCAGGGATGGGTGCCTCTGCACGTGCGCACGTGCGCACCCTTTTTGTATCTCAGAAACCTACTTGCCCCGATTCCAGTTGAAATTCACCATAACATTTCCTTTGCGCTCGCTCGTTCATCACCAACTACGGCGCCTTACCTTTTTTATTTATTACATATTTCCATTCCATTACATATTTCCATTACATTACACATTTATCAAATTACATTTTCAAACCATGGGTTGACTTGTGCCTCAGGGTCCTAGAATTGCTTCGGAGCCTGGGTGCAGAGATGAAAATTATTACTATAAATAAGCATAAAGAGAAGAATCTAAAAAAAAATGGGCTTGATCAATGGACAATTACCCGCTCACCAGAAAACATTATTGATGATGATTGGGGCTTTAGGGCGCCGCAACAAAGTAGTTATATGGCGCCCATAGAATTAATTATTACCTACAATTCATTATTTTACAATTAATTATTCCCTCCTATAATCAGCTGACTGCGGCCGACTTCCTCCTAAAATCAGCTGACTGCGGTCAACTCCCTCCTAAAATCAGCTGACTGCAGCCGACTCCCTCCTATAATCAGCTGACTGCGGCCGACTCCCTCCAATATCAGCTGATCCCTCCCGACCCAGACACAACTCCCTCCTATAATCAGCTGACTGCGGCCGACTCCCTCCAATATCAGCTGATCCCTGCCGACCCAAACACCGCGTCAGCTGGCTGGCGTGTAGCGGGTCGGCACCTGCGCCGGCAGTGCGCAGTTCCCGCCCCGTCCCGTCCGTGCCGTGCCGTGCCGTCCCGTCCCGTCCACGTCCCCGTCCCCGTCCACGTCCACGTCCCGTTACGTCCCGTCCCGTCCCGCTCGCTCTATCGACGGTCCCACCGGGGCCGAGTCGCGGGGTGAACGGCCGCTAAAACAGAGCTGCTCACCGCCGCCTCCTCTGCCGGGCACACAAGGCACCGTGTCGCGGCGCCAGGCCGTAACGACGGCCACGGCAGCGGCGGTCCTCAAACCAGATCAGCCACATCCGGCCACGCCGACCGACCGAGCGAGACAGTTTGAGGGTCACCGACCGACGGGCGTGCCAAAGAAAACTCGTCTGACCCCTTAAAATCGGGGCGGCGAATGCGCCTGGTCTTGGACGGCCGGACGACAGACAGCGCCACGCCGCGCAGGACGATGGCGCTGTCGAAGTCAAGGTCAGACAGACATGCCCCCCCCCCGAGAAGACCCAGAGACCTTAGACTCGGCAAGGATCGATATGCGCACGCAGCCTTCAGAAACGACCTAACTCGGTACATGGCGTAGTGAACACTGCCCGTACACCAACAATGGGGGGGGATCAATAGAGCGGGGACTTCAATGGCGGAGGGGACATCAGGCCTATGCTCCCTCCAAAAGGACCCAAAATTGACCGAAATTTATTATATTTCGTGAATTTTTAGAATATCCAAGCAACTTCTACTAACATACACTTTTACTTAAAAACAAGTTTGTGTCGTTCTAGATCGGCCCCTGTGTGCATTTTACATTGCGGTATCCCCAGTCCGCCGAGTCACTATCCCAAGGCCTCCACCAGCGTCCCAGCGCCCAGCGTGAGACAGCAGCGTCCCGATACAGCTGTCGGGTGTCGATCAGCACTGACGCGCTACTAGTACTGGGTGAGTACTGAGTACCGCCGCCGGGTCTGTGACTGGTGACAGGTGGGGTTGGAGGCGGACACACTGCCCGGGAATCCCCGTGACACGTCCAAGGCAGCTCGCCGATACAGATGGCGGGCTAGACGCGGCCAAACGCCGAATATCTACATCAGCGTTTAGGAGTTGGAATTGTTTACCACCAGCGTTTACCCAGGAGTTGGGTCGGTACATTTACCCAGCGGGGTGGCTGTCGCTTATTAAATTGTACAGGTCCGCGAAGGTCCCATCAGCCCCACTGGGGTCATACCACTTGAGTCTTCAGTTTGGTCGAATTCCCATGATCGCAGCGACGCCCCACGAAATTCTCAGAAGCTGACCCTAACCGCGACACATCGGCGCACGGTAACATTATGCTTATCTGCCTTCACAGTTGGCTACAAGTATAGTGCAAGTGCGCCACAATCGCTGAGGTTACTTTGACCAAAACAACAGCATGCGTCGCCTCAGTCCTTCCCCATCTCGCTCATATCCCACCTCAACAAAGCATCATTCTGGCCCCTCCCGGCAGTACCTGCCGCTCTCTCAGGACACACAGTATTCCGGCCAGAAACCTACCATCATGTCCCCATTACACCACGCGTACATAGGGGGCACAGAGCACCATTCAATTAACCAACGCGGAACGCCGACAAAAAACAGAGCACAAAAAAAAAAAAAACGCCACCCACGCGTGGCGTTACGCCGAGTACGCCGCGGCGACGGAAGCCGCGGCAGCAGCTTCCGGCCGCCCGCAGCAGCAAGCCAGCAGCCAAGGCCATGTCTGTGTTGGCTGTGTGGCCCGCCGCGTGACTGCCTGCTGGCCGTGACGCTGCGGCGTGGCAGACGACCAGTCGTCCACAGTCGACGATGGATAGAGCGGCCAGCTCGACCCATTCTATCCGTCCAGCGCAGTGACGTGACGTCAAGACATGACCTGACGTGACGTCAAGACATGACTGACGAGCCCTCCTCAGGCTGGGTCCTCCGGCTGGGTACCCCTCCTCCGGCTGGGTACCACGGATCAAGTCCGGTCCCCTTCTCGGGGTAGGAGATCGGCTCTGTGTGCAGGGATGTCCCGGGTCGAGCCGGTCGTGCCGGACGGAGGGATATCAGGCTCACGCCACTGCAGCCGAGCATCTGGTTTCATGGACCGCCGAGTCCGGTCTGGCCTGGTTCGACATATGACACAAGGCAAGGCACGGCACGGCGCCGCTCCGTACTGCGCGTCGCAGCGAGTGACGTCACAGAATGCCGTACTCTGATCAGAACTGAGCCGTACTGTGATCTGAACTGAGCCGTACTGTGATCAGAACTGAGCTGCTACTGTTGATCTTGAACTGAGACGTTACCTTGTGATCTGAAACTGAGCCCGTTACTGTGATCAAACTAGCCGCTACTGTGATCTGACTGAGCCGTACTGTGATCTGGAACTTGAGGCCGACTTGATCTGAACTGAGCCGTACTGTTGATCAGAAACTGAGCCTTCTACTGTGATCAGAACTGAGCCGCTACCTGTGATCTAAACTGAGCCGTACTGTGATCAAGAAATCTGAGCCCGTAACTGTGATCAGAACTGAGCTGCTACTGTGATCTGAAACGAAGCCCCGTACTGTGATCTGAACTTGAGCCGTCACTGCTAATCCTGAACCTGAGCCGTACTTGATCAGGAAACTGAGCCGCCACTGTGATCGAACTTGAGGCCCCGTAACTGTGGATCTGAACTGAGACGTACCTGTGATTCAGAAAACTGAGACGTTACTGTGGCATCAAGAACTGCAGCCTACTTGTGATCTAACTGAGCCGTACCTGTGATCTGAACTGAGCCGTTAACTTGTGATCAGAACCTGAGCCGTACTGTGATTTCAAACTGAAGCCCGTACTGTGATCTAACTCGAGCGCGTTACTGTGATCCAAGAACTGAGAACGTACTGGTGATCAGACTTGGAGCCGTACTCGTGATCAAGAATGAGGCCCGGTACTGTGATCTGAACTTTGAAGCCCGTACTGTGATCTGAAACTTGAGCCGCTACTGTGATCTGAAAACTGAGACCGTTACTGTGATTCTGAACTGAGCCGTAACTGTGATCTGAACTCTGAAAGGCCGTACTGTGATCTGAACTGAGCCGTACTGGATTACACGAACTGAGCCGTACGTGTTGATCTAACTGAGCTGTACTGTCGAAATCAGAACTGAGCCTTACTTGATCTGAAACTTAGCCGGTCAACTGTGATCAGAACTGGAGCCCCGTAACGTGATCCTGAACTGAGAACGATACTAGGTGATCAAACACTAGCCCGTTACTGTGAGTCTGAAAACTGAGCTCGTAACTGTGGATCTGAACTGGCAGCCGTACTGTGACGAGAACGAGCCGTACCTGTAGATCAGAACTGAGCTTGTACTGTGCATCAGAACTGAGCCGTACTGTGATCAGAACTGAGCCGTACTGTGATCAGAACTGAGCCGTACTGTGATCTGAACTGAGCCGTACTCTGATCTGAACTGAGCCGTAATGTGATCTGAACTGAGCCGTACCGTGATCAGAACTGAGTCGTACTGTGATCAGAACTGAGTCGTACTGTGATCTGAACTGAGCCGTACTGTGATCAGAACTGAGCCGTGCTGTGATCAGAACTGAGACGTACTGTGATCAGAACTGAGACGTACACTGAGCCGCACGGGAGGAAATAACACAGCTGGTGTGACGCAGCTCAGTCAGCAGCCGTGGTCACGGTCACGGTCACGGTCACGGTCACGGTCACGGTCACGGTCACGGTCACGGTCACGGTCACGGTCACGGTCAACACCTCCATCCACCAACCTGTCCAGAATCGCCAGCTTCGTTGGCTATTCTGCCAGTCTGGCTGGCTATTCTGAACATCCAAGGCTGGCTGCCAAAAACGCCAGGCCATAACTCCGGTCCAGCTACAGAACGCTACGTGCCACCCACTAACCGGAAGGACGGGAAAACTATGATCACTGAATAACGGGCGACACAAGTACAATGGTAACCCTCGTGATGATTGCTTGTTTATCGGGCGCACAAGCTACTACGAAAGCTATATCGCGCACGATTAAGCCCCATCGTTTCCTTCTGCATACAAAACGTAAATCATAAGAAAACTTGTGCACATTATTTGTTGAACTAGCGCGTAAGTCGTATGCAAAAAAAATCATCGCATCATTTGACGCGTCGTGTAATTTTTGGCAGGTAGACAACGCCATATCCAAATCGGCTAATAAATGAAGAGACCGATCCAAGGAGAAATAGGAGGGGTGAGTCCCAGAGGACCCCCAGTGCGCGAGCTTAATAATTCATGTCAGAAAACCAACCTTCACATTCATCAAGTATCTGCATTAATAAAGTCGATGACATAACTATTCATCAGAAATAACATCTCAATCAAGCCTTTGTCTCTCAATCAATCATTTTCCAAATGGCACGTCCATACAAAACAAAATAACTTCCATAAGAGAGCGATGCGGCCGAAATCAACCATCCTTCACACCAAAATCGTCATCCAGTACCTAGCCGGTGCTGAATTCCGCCACCGCCCACAGTTACCGAGTTCACAGCCGATGGCGCCGACTATCGGTCCGGACTGCACAGGACTACAACAAACTCCTCAATCGTGTAGACGTTCAACACAGGACGCAGAAGCCGTCCTTTCATTATGCTGAGAGGACCTCAGGACACACCCGTTTCCTGTGGGTCGCTATGAGTCAAATTGTCGACCCAAGTGACCAAATGACCAATCCGATGTGTGTCAGATCGAGCGTAATGCGGACTGGACAGACCGCACATTGCCGTTAGCAGCACACACTGCCGTTAGCAGGTCCAGTGTGCGCTTATGACGTCCACAGGTCCAGTGTGCGCTCATGAGGTCAACAGGAAACAACCGTGTTTACACAGTGGTGGAACATCTGGTACGGAGTGGAGACCAAATGGCTAGCTTCGGCAAACACACGGTATGTTATACCAGCACCACCGCCTAGAGGTGGATACAACCAAGGTCACGACAGTTATAACGACTAGAGCGCACCACAAACTTCCACATGACATGACATGGTTTGGAAATTGTTAAGCAAATTTTGATAAATACAATTTGTTTTAACCCCGTTCTTAAAATAAGCTTCCCGATTTTTCGGGCATTGGTCCTACCCACACTTTTTGGGGTATTCTGCATCCACAGGTGCACCGGCCAGGAGTCGCAAGTCTAGCCTGGCAGGCCGGCCGACTCGACAAAACTTGACCAGGACTGGTTAGGACCACCAAGTCACTCCACCCTGCCGGTCAGGCCGACCGTTCGGTCGGACCGCAGCCATTACCCGGCACAACACAGGCCAACATCGCCGATATCGAGTACCGTACCCGATATCACCCAGCCGCCGATACCACAAACCCGATAGCCGGCCTATACAAACACTACAAAGAAGTGTACGAAAGAACCTGTCAGTACGACGGGCTGTATGAAAGGGAAACATACTGGGAAGAAATCGGCATCAGGGGTGGAGGGGGGGCTGGGGGGAGGGGTGATGTGTGGGGGGGGGGGCACGCCCGCCTGGGAAGCGAGCCGACTGTTTGAAGGGGAGACGGGAGACACCCGACTGAGAAGTGGATGTCAGCCGGTGGTCAGTGCTACCCAGACCCAATCGGTCCGACCAAACCCATATACGGAGTGGGCGGCTGATTGGTGTGTAGAACGAACGGTACGCCACGCCGCGAAGAGTGGGCCATTTTCGAACCAGCAGAGCGAATGGGACATCCGACGACGGGGCGTCCCGAACCCTCATCAACCCCACTCCTTGTATGGTTCGGCTCGATAGAAAACAACAGCCGACGTCCGTGTTCAGAGCAAACCTTTGCTGGGCATAATGACTGGATACGAAGTTCAATGGCGAATCTGAGTAGAAGAGAAACGAGTTTCCTGGCAGTTTTTGAAGGACTGTTAGTGGGGAGGACGCTTTTGGCGGCAGTTGCTGCTCGCATGGATTGTTGTTGGGGTTTTACGACAACACCACGTGTCACATGTCGTCGGGATGCCCACACTGACTAAACAGTATCGCGGGCGAGGTCTTGGACTAGACAGTCTTGGAGTAGGTGGAGAATCATATGATAACGATGATGACGATGATTTGCGTTTAAGGGCGCCGCAGCTACTAGGCTATGCAACGACCAGGCGGAGTCTCGGACTAGGCAGTGCCTTGGACTGGACACTGGGCAGACTTTACACTAGACATTGGCCAAGGCAGGGAGTTGCAGGGTGCTTGGACTAGGGCGTCACGGTAATGGTCGCAGCACAGACTACTGCCAAGGCAGGGTGTTGCAGGGTGTTGGACTGGGCGTCACGGTAATGGTCGCGGCACAGAACTCACCATCTGGAAGCTGTTCTGCCGGCCGCTGAGTGACTCACCATCTGGAAGCTGTTCTGCCGGCCGCTGGTGCCACAGTTGTTGCACGCCACGGCAGCCTCCTGGAAGAACATGCTCAGCGCCGTCTGTGAAAACACGGGAAACACGGATAGGTCACAGACAGGTCACAGACAGGTCACAGACAGGTCACAGACAGGTCACAGACAGGTCACAGACAGGTCACAAGCGGGTGACAAAGCTGACCAGAACTGGACCATAAATACGTCACAAGACACACGTAGGTACTATAAGCCACTACTATCAAAAACTAATCAAATCCCACGTCATAAGCTAATCAAACCACGTCAATCCAACGTCAGACAAATTCAACGTATCCGGAAATTGGTCCAGCCCGGACAGGTTTGGTATGCGTTTTAACAGTTGAGGTCAGCTCAGATAAGGCTCACGTTTAACGGTCCACGTCGGACAGTAAATTGGGTCAGCACAGTGTCTAGGATTTGGGAATTTTGGGGTGTATAGTGACACCCTAACAATAAATGTAATTTTTTTCACATCCTTTTGCCCAATTTTGAGAATTTTTTCCACTCTTTTTCACTTTTGAATATAATTTTTTTAAAGTCATTTATTGTAATATGTAAAAAGCCAGAAAATTGATCAAGTTTTGTCTAATAGAGATGTGTAAATTCTTGAAAAAGGTTCTTTTTTAGGCATAATTTTCCACTTTTTTCACGATTTATAGTCTGAATTTTCCACTCTGCACCCTGTCTCTAAAGCAATCCTAGGACACTGGTCAGCACAAACTAAGTAAACCAGAGCAGGCCGGAATCGATCAGATCACATCCAATCCGCCGCTCTATCGCTATCGATTGTATTCGCTATCGATTGCATCGATCGACTGCAGTCGATTGAACGGAGCGACTGAAGCTCAGCTGAGTGGCCTGTGACTGTGACAAAGGCGCTGCAGACGAGCACTTCTGCCATTGGTGGAGCTCAGTGGCAACCCACTGCCAAACCGCGCTTCAGTGGAGAGCAAATCACACTGATCGAGAAGCTGAGACTCTGAGATGGAACTGGATTTGTGTCTCATATGTCGTATAATTCAGGGATTTTTGAAGAAACAATCGCAAATATAGTCTGTTGATATATTTTAATTTTCAAAACAGACGTGTTGGCCTAGTAAACTAAAATAATACTTGTATGCGTGTGGGATTTCGTAGTTTCAACTTAAACCTGCCAATGCAAATTAATTGAAGAATAATTTGATCTTGCAAATGAACGCACATACTACTAAGCTACGAGTTTTGAATACAAAAAATACGTTAGTCCCGGCCTCCAATGTCACACAACAAAGCATGAAGAGAGACAGCGCGTCCAGCACAGAGACCAGAGCACACACGGCACAGCGTGAGGCTGCTCTGTGGTGTGGTACCCACAGCGCAGGCAGCTCCACCGGGCACCACCTCCCTGCCATCGGGCACCACCTCCCTGCCATCGGGCACCACCTCCCTGCCATCGGGCACCACCTCCCTGCCATCGGGGCACCACTTCTCCTGCCATCGGCAATCACACTCGCCTGCCATTGGGCACCACCTTCCTGCCATGCGGGCACTCAACTCCCTGTCATCGGGCACCACTTCCCTGCCATCGGGCACCACCTCCCTGTCATCGGGCACCACCTCCCTGCCATCGGGCACCACCTCTCTGCCATCGAGCACCACCTCCCTGCCATCGGGCACCACCCAGGCGCGGATCCAGGGGGGCGCTTGGGCGCCCCCCCCCCTGAGCGGATCAATTCCTATGGCGCGCCATAGGGCGCGCCGGAGAGCGCAACTTTTTGTATTGCGCCCGCCCCCTCCTGACCGAAATCCTGGATCCGCGCCTGCTACCTTCCCACCATCGGGTTCTACCTCTCTGCCATCGGGCACCACCTCTCTGCCCCAAAGGGCCCAAACGAGCTGGCCACGCAGGCTCCATCGGGCACCACCCCCTGTCAAACGAGGGACGAGGCAGCTCCGTGGAACGTTCCCGAGTCCCGACCACAGACAAAGCTCCCGAGCGAGGTCAAATGGCGAGCGTGTTCCGACTGTTGAGTGATGTGTCTATGAACCATGTTGACAGAGATGATATGAAGGAGACAGGGGAAGTGCTCGAAAGATATCAGAGTTTACCTATGGCGTCCAACGGCAAACGAGAGAAACTCCACCCTCGACCTAGTGGCATCACAGCAGAGTGAAACTCTGGAGGTGCATTGCATACAAATTAGCCGACTATAGCAATAACAATAGCATGCCAGCAGCACAAAACATCACGATTTGTATTTGTATAAGGCATGTACCAGGTGTAGGATATCACCTTATATGGGATATATAACTGTCAAGATACGACACGAGGCCACTCGGACGTCGTTATATAACCCGAGTCAACACGTGCCTCGGAATCACACACAACTCAGACACGCAACAACTGTATCACGGCCCTAGACTGATACAGAACACGGTCCCGAGCCAATAGCAAAGGCATCACTAACCCATCGTTTCCCCCCTCTCCTCTAGCGGCAGTGCCCTTTCATCAACCGTAATCGCCGCCCCGCCCCATCCTCCACCCCGACATAGCCTATTCCATCGCGAAGGTGAGCGACGAACAAAGAGCCCTCCCAGTCCGAGTGACTCATGTCTGTTAGGTGGCCGGTATGTCTGTCTGGTGGCCGGCATGTCTGTCTGGTGGCCGGTGTGTCTGTCCGGTGGCCGGTATGTCTTGTCCGGTGGCGATGTGTCTGTCCGGTGGAACGGGTATGTTGTGCCGGTGGCCGATGGTGTCTGTCCGGTGGCCGGTATGTCTGTCCCGGTGGCCCGTGTGGTCTGTCCGGTGGCCGTGTGTCTGTCCCGGTGGCCGGTATGTCTTGTCTGGTGGCCGGTGTGGTCTGGTCCGTGGCCGGTAATTCTGTCCGGTGGCCGGTGTGTCTGTCCGGTGGGCCGGTGGCTGTCTGTCCGGTGGCCGGCTATGTCTGTCCGGTGGCCGGATGTGTCTGTCCGGTGGCCGGTATGGTCTGTCCGATGGCCGCTGTGTCTGTCCGGTGGCCGTGTGTCTGTCCGGTTGCCGGTTAATGTCCTGTCTGGTGGCCGATATGTCGTCCTGGTGGCCGGTGTGTCTGTTCCGGTGGCCGGTTTATGTCTGTCCGTGGCCGATGGTGTCTGTCGGTGGCCGGTAATGTCTGTTCCGTGGGCCGATGTGTCTGTCCCGGGTGGCCGGTAATGTCTGTCCGTGCGCCGATAATGTCTGTCCGGTGGCCGTATGTCCTGTCCTGGTGGGCCGGTATGCTGTCCGGTGGCCCGGTTGTCCTGTCCCGGTGGCCGGTAATGTCTGTCCGGTGCCGGTATGGTCTGTCTGGTGGCCGGTATGTCTGTCCCGGTGGCCGATGCTCTGTCCGGGTGGCCCGGTGTGTCTGTCTGGTGGCCGGTATGTCTGTCCCCGGTGGCCGATATGTCTGTTCCGGTGGCCGGTATGTCTGTCCGTGGCCGATGTGTCTGTCCGTGCGGTATGTCTTGTTCCGTGGCCGAATGTGTCTGTCCGGTGGCCGGGCAATGTCTGGTCCGGTGGGCGGTATGTCCCTGTTCCGTGGCCGATGTGTCTGGTCCGGTGGGGCCGGTATGTCTGTCCGGTGGCCGGTGTGTCCTGTCCGGTGGCCGGTTATGTCTGTCCGGGCCGATGTGTCTGTCCGGTGGCCGGTATGTCTGTCCGGTGGCCGGTATGTCTGTCCGGTGGCCGGTATGTCTGTCCGGTGGCCGGTATGTCTGTCTGGTGGCCGATATGTCTGTCCGGTGGCCGGTATGTCTGTCCGGTGGCCGGTATGTCTGTCCGGTGGCCGATATGTCTGTCCGGTGGCCGGTATGTCTGTCCGTGGCCGATGTGTCTGTCCGGTGGCCGGTATGTCTGTCCGTGGTAGCCTCGTGGTGCAGAGTTGGCGATCCGCTCCACGGCCCTGCCACGCCAGCCCGTTCCCGGAAGCCCCGTATACCGTCGGCGCCCGGCCCGGCGGTGGGGCTGTCCCGTACCGAGCCGTGTCTGACGCTGCTGCCAGCGTGAATGGTGCCACGTCGCCGGCTGCGGCACGGCTCGCCGCTCGATAAAGCTGTTACGAGCGCCGAGGCAGGATTGGCCGGTAGTGCATTACACTACATAATGTAGGGTGTATACTACATGGTAGTAGACACCCTACATTATGCGCTACTGATTGTATACGTCACATAGTGCGTCACTGTAGTGCAGCCAGACCTTCAGAAGGGGGGCAAGTCAGTCATGGTGGGCCCTCCTAAAAAATATACCCTGAATATGAAAAACTACGGATTTCTGTCTCTTTATTTTGCGAGGGCTCCCTTTGTTAACAATTGAGGGCTCCTATGTGGCTTTTTGAAAGTCATTTACCTAATGCAAATGGAATCTAGGTCAATCTCGGTGGGCCCCCTGCGGCCCGTAGCTGTAAGGGGATTTTTCCCCTTTGCCCCCCCCCCCCTGGTTGCGCTACTGTAGACACACTGTACGCTACTACTGTACAGTAGACATTGCAGAGCAGACATATTTGACACGATAGTGGAAATACGACGACGCATACCGGTTATCTACTACATGGTACTTGGTAGTAATACATATGTAACAATGCATAGCGGGTATCTACTGCATTATAGTAGACATGACACACATCACATGTACAGGACTGTAACTTCTACGTATGAATCAGGTTAAAGGGAATGTTTCACTTCTCTGAAAGTTGTCCAATGTACGCCGCTTGTGGTGCAAAATATGAAGTGAATTGCTGCCCGAACCGATTCTGGACATTTGTTTCTCACAAACAGTGCTTCAATTTCATGAAAACAAAGTTTTAGTATTTGGGCTGATGACGTCAAATATAAAGGAATTTTGGGAAATATTAAAACTTCCACGATGCAATATGTAATGACAGGTGGTAATGGCTTAATGTATAGCCAAATGAAACAAGTCTACTTTCATTCAACATTTGATAAGAAAGGGATGACGACATCGGCTTTAAGTGCTACCCTAATACACTAGGGCCTTTAATTTTTTTTGCAGATGTCAACAACCAAACTTCAAAATTTACTTTCGATTAGCCTCTTGTGGGTGTTTTAACTTCTAACAATACTTATTTCAAATGGAAATCCAACAACTTGGCCATCTCAACTAAAATCTTATGTTAATGTGAAACATTCCCTTTAACACAACCACTTATCTACGACACGTGTTAGGAACCCATGCCAGCCATCTTGCAGTTTCCTACACATCCACAGCATAAAAAGCCTGACTCCAACTTGAAACAAGCGATTTCCGGTCGGTCTCTGACATTAAACATTCCTTTTCAGGCTGTGCAGTCTGCATATTATTACACTGCATACTGCAAGCTTCACGCAAAACCCGTGAGCGGCACCTTATGCCATTGATCATGAAGGCTACCCCTAGCAGACCTCCTCCTCCGTCGCCGTCAGACCGTCTGTCCGGTGTCTGGTTACCCTGGTCTGTCCACGCACCATGACTCAGCAGACCTCCAGAGGAAAACGTGGCAGCAGGCACCATCACGGCGGTGTGTTCATTTTCGCGTCCCCCGGCGTGACCCAGTCTGGCCAAGTCCAGTCTGGTAGTGTGGTGTCAGTGTCCCAAGATTCCATTTTGGCTTGGGTGTCAGAGTGGAAAATTTGAGCTAAAAAGATCATGAGAGTGGAAAATTATGAATAACATGGAACGATATTGAATACTGTTTTGAGTATGAAAAGTAGAAGTTTTAATTTAAATCACGTATTTCTTGTCAATATTTATTTGTCCGAATCTATATCACAATTCATAATTTGGGAGCGAAAAAAATATATCATAAAATGAAGAATGAGAGTGGAATATTATTCACAGTTGGGTGTCATATCACACTCAAATCGACAAATTTTGGGACACTGGTGTGGTGTGGTGGTGTGGTGGTGTGTGGTGTGGTGGTGTGTGGTGTGGTATGTGTGGTGTGGTATGTGTGGCGTGGTGTGGTGTGGTATGTGTGGTGTGGTATGTGTGGTGTGGTGGTAAGGCACGGGACCACCACGTGCTCGGCGATACGGTGAAAATAACGGGGCGTCGCCTGCGGTTGTATAAACTAGAAAAGGAAGATCGCCGGGTCTTGTACAAAGTAATCGAGCGCTCAGAAAGGACAGGTGTACAAATCACCATAGGCTAGGTGTAGGCATGTACAAAACATTTGACAAGTCATAAAGGATAGTCAAAGACCAGTCACGACCTATCGGAGTGAACTACAAAGTAATTAGGCGGTCAAGACAGGAGCTGGCCGCGGACGATCACGGGCTCTTGGTGAGCTACAAAGAAATCGCGCGGTCAGCTAGGATAGCGCAAGGAGTGATCGCAGGCCCTCGTGTAAATACACAAAGCAATCGACCGGCTAGATAGGCTAAGTGGGCTCCTGTAGTAGGCCAAGAAGCACGACTATTTTATCTTCGAGGCGCTTCAGGGCTATTTCCGTCATGCGACGCCGAGCTATCGATCAGTCTGGCAAAACATACACGATATCATCGTTTGCGTATGATAGTTTTATCTTGAACAAAGTAGCGCACAGACACAGAACAATTATGGCGCTGAATTATCCTCGGAAAACCTCTGACCATTGTAAATAAAACCCCACCAAACATCCACCATCAACACATGTAGTCCAAGGTCCCAGGACATGACGCTACTTCCTCCCGAAATCTGATAACGAAATGCAGGTGCGGTGTTTTAGCTGGAGCGAACACCGCAGCCCGTCCACTTTTGCACCGCTTAGCTGTTGTGAAATCGGTGCACGTGACGTGGCAGACCCTGATTCTGATCACCCGCCAAGGACAGACGGTACAGGAGCGGCGGCCGCGGCGGCGATGATGGTGTGATGGTCGAGGACGCTTCCCTACGGCAACGCGCGCAGTCGGCGTGTGCAGAAAGGTGTCCCCCCCCAATAACAAATGTCGGTGCATGTTTGCGAATTGAACCGACGTTCTTTTTTAGGCCAATAACAAGTGGTATTAAAAAACTCGATAACGATCCTTTGAGTTTTGGTCATTACACCATCCTCTGATTGGTCGTGACGTCGGGTGCACATGACGTGTCCTAGTCGGCATGATCAGCGTGCTAAATCCTAATCCCATTGGGATTCCCTCTCTTACTCAAAACTAAAAAGACTAGCAAGACGTGGAAAACAGCGTTTGAAAGCTCTCTAGAAGGCCATTCGAATTTACTTTAGCATTATTTGGCTCAGGCCAATATTTATTATTGAGATCACCAGAGGTCATCATAAATCGCGTTTTCCAAGTGCTCTAGAAACTCTTTGCTTTTGCTCTAGACTTACTTTGCTCTAGAAACTCCCAAAATATCTCAGGAACTATGAAAGGTGGTAGCAAACGGAAAAAAATCAAAAGCTCATGCAAATTCAAATCGCCTAATTATTCATAAATTGAAGCTCAGGTCCATAGTTTAGGTCCTAGAGGTCACCAAAATATGTCAGGGGGACAATTTTTCCCAAATCTTTGACATTAATAACTTTGCGTTGGTTAGACCCATATAGCAGTGATTTTAAAACCATCGTATTTGTCTCGTTAAGGCGCTTTGAAGCAACATATTAATGGTGACCTGGATAAACTTCAAAATTTGACCTCAGGTCAAGGTCATTTGGTGACCCAGGTAGGTCATGTGGTCATGGGGCGACGTGACTAGACGAAACAAACACAATAGTGTCATTTGCACGTCGCTGTCTTCCTTCTATCAAGAGCTATTGGCAATAAGGTGCTGGTGACATGAGATGACCTCAGCCGACCTTACAGAAGTCACTGAGCAGTAACAAGTTTCACTGGGGTCATCGAACAATGATCTAAATAGCATGATTCTGGAAATAAGTGTTGGCGTTGATCCAATGCATGTTTCTTGCAAAAGAAACAGCGTTGTATATTTTTTATGAAACGTGACTTGATGACCTCTGGACTTCTGGTTGACCTGCAATATTTGGTGAGCCCAAATAAAACGGCCAAAAGTAACTTTGAATGGACCTTGCAGAGAGAATTTCGAACGGCTGGTTTTCCGCGTCTGTGCTAGTTCTTCTTTAGTTTTGCGCGGGTTAGGAATGGTGGAATCCAATGGAAAAGTAACAGTGGCGACGCCTCATCAGCTGGGCTAGCATGACTCATGTGCAGCGCGCTGACGTCCACGGACCCAATCAGGCCATGAGACGTGTTTTGTAGAGTGCCTGTTATAGGAGCCTTGGGTTGTTAAAGCATGGTCCCTGCGACCGGTAATTGCGACCTCTGGCACGAAAAATAGAGGCGAGCACCACCAGCAGAATAAAATGAATTTGCTGAATTTCAAAATGTCACCTTACAGCGAAAAATAATGAAAAAAATTCCGCTGTTAAAACCGTTCTTAGAAAATCACCTGCAGACGACCCGCGGCGGAAAAATCGTAGCCCGGCAGGGTCACTGAACGTCACATATAGGGTAGCGGACTGAAGTTGGCGCGTTTGCGACAGTTTATTGGCGTGGCGTATGGGGTATGAGCAGTATGCGCCATGGCGTATACAGAAGAGCAGAAGAGCAGAATAGCAGAAGAGCACGAGAGCACGATAATGTTTCTCGTCGTCGTTTTTTGTGATTACTTTTGGTCTTGCTTCCTGAGGTATATTTGTAATGTTTGGTTGACGATTCCATAGTCATTTTACAAGAACAATGAAGAAAGTCAAAGTGGCGAGAGTGGACGATATCTATGCAGGGCGTTTGTTGAAGGCTGAATTCAAGTAAATCTCCCTACGGTTGTGGATGCTGGGGAATGGTGGAAGAATTATTTTAGATTTGTATGCCGAACGTATACGACGCTGAGTTTCGTCTGACAAAGAAGTGGAATAAGGGTGTAGTGGGTCTTTGTTGTCATTTGTCAACCATGGCCAGTGGCGGCGGAAGAGGGGGGCAGCGGGGGCAGTTGCTCCCCCCAAACTCAGCCGAGAGGCGCCTTGTGTTTGGCAGGGCTGCTGGTCTGGGGGGGGGGCGCTCTGGCCGTCTGAGAGGGGGCGCTGTGGCCGCCTGAGAGGGGGCGCTCTGGCCGCCTGAGAGGCCGCAGAGGTGAAAAAATCGCTGAAGCTGTCGCAAACGAAATTCGCCAAAGGCGGAGCTGTCGCATTGAACCAATTCCAGAATATTTTTATTTTTGCAAGGTATCACTTTGAAATCAACGTTGAGAAAAAACTGTCGCGTGCGACAGTGCGACAGCGAACGAACCGCAAACGGACTATGGGCCTACTAATGCATTTCGTTCGCACGTTGGCCGTTTTTTTCACACTATTGGCCACTAAATACTGCAGAATGACAGTGCAGTGAAATAACATTAAAGCATGGTCACAATCATGTTGTCAATGTCTTGGTTAGAAAAACAAGTCGGAAGATGATAGGTATGGGTTCTGAAAAATTAAGTAGGTATGGCAAAATCTGTTGCATTTTGGCCGACAAACATCCATTGGTACCTTGTCGCGTACGGTCGTTTGCAGCGTTCAACGAAGGTTTTTCACTTGCTTTGAAAGGGGCACTCGTGGTCCAGTCCTTGAGAGGGGGCGCTCTTGGGCCGGCCGAAGGGGCGCTCTGGGTCGTGCTGAGCGGGGCGCTCTGTCCGACTGAGGGGGCGCTCTATTCGCCTGAGGGGCGCTCTGGCCGCTAGAGATGGTGCTTTGGGCGCCTCAAACTCAAACCAGACAAAATGACAAAAATAATATGATACATTTATCCAGTCAGAGCTTACAGTGGAGGTCTTTAAGGCAATATGTTAGGCTCGATCATTGCACACATACTTCCACGAACGCAACGATAATTTACGCATACGAATAGGGATCGCCATTGAAAATGGCCACTAATTGGGGTCACTTCCGCGTCAACTTCATGAACGGCCTAATGTGACGTCAACTAGCCATTGTCGGGGCTGTTTGCTAGGCAGAAGACTGGAAACGCCAAAGTTTGAACTGTTTTTTGGGGCTTATAGTCCAAATAAAGCCAAAGTTGAATATTGTCATATTCGGATTCAGTGGGCTTGAAAGTGCCTAGAGAGATACTTTTTAAGCCAAAATAATTTTCACGCCAGAGGTCCATTGATGTGAAGCAAGGCACGTAGCCATATTTTTTTCAGGGGAGGCACGCCGGAAAAAAATACAATTTTGATCCTCAGTTATATGCTGCTGACCAGGGGGGGTCGAGTTTTCAGATCCCATTATATCTAGTGTTAATTCATTTTACTCGGGGGGGCATGGTCCTGTGCCCCCCCCCCCTGAATACATCCCTGCTGTGAAGGCTTAGGTCAGGCTCGTTTATGTTATTACACAAGTGACGTCATCAAACCGGCTGCACAGCCCGCCCTTTGTTACACTACCTGAGATGCCTGCGCAGCTAATACCAACCAACACAGGTACCTCAGTCGAAAATTATCGGAAATAAATCGTCTCTTAGATCGATTTGACATGGAATGCTCCTTCAACAAAACAGCGCTCTGCTGACGTCACTTTAGCCCGAGGCGGCAACAGCGACGTAAACAAACGGCAGCCATGTTGCTCCCCCCTCCCCTCAAAACAACGGTGATGATACCGGTTGCAAAATAAGATAACTTTCTTAGATTTTATGAGTGCTCTAATTCGAGCCAAACTGGAAGAAGAACACAATTTACAAATTCAAGGTTGTAATTAAAGGCAGCACAGACCATATCTCAAACCAAACTCAAACTATAATCTTCACTAACAAAACACAAGGCTAGATTGATGTGATGTGGGTACAATGACCTTTCAACGTGAAAAGATACCGAAAGGAATCTCTCCTTTTCAGTACAATATAGACTTTACCACGTCAAAGAAATACAAAGAGAAAGTTGGCTAACGATGACGGCGCATCGCGAGCAGCGGCGTCAGCGTGGCCCGGCGGCCATTGGTCCTATGACTCAGCAATCTTACCTCGAACTGCCAGTTTGCACCCTGAAGAAGCTGCCTAGCCTGGTCTCTAGCACATCCAGCCACCATAACGAACTGGTTCACCATCACTTCATTGCGAAGGGAATCCATGTTGAACGTAAATTGGACCCTAGTCCCGCAACGACCCACACACCGACGGATCCAGAGCGCGACTGTTTACGTTTGTGAGAATTGACGTCAGACCAAAACATGGCTGTGATTGGTCAGCTCAGTACGGTTCAGGAAGTTCTACGAAAACTCGGTAGCAGGAAAAATAATACCTAATACAGTTTTCGCATATGTCAGGAATGGAATTCGATATTTAATTATTTCAAAATACCAGAATAGTCAATACTTTACCACATCATATTTATCGCTTGTAAGCTACAAATGCCTTCGTTTAGCTGCGCTGCCATTCCTTGAGATTTATTTAGAATCCTGAGATATAGTGGCACTTATCCTCGGATAGGTCTTTAAAAATAAGTATTTTATACATATTTCATACACCATCACCACCCGGTCAACGGTCAAATTTTGGACATTTTTGGCTTCAATCCAAATCGGTTAGTTTGTGGTGAATCAAAATGTCTCCTTTTCGGTATTGAACTGGTATTTGTCGGGAAATTTCGGGAAAATGACATCACTAAAACACACTGGTAGCCGCAGGGGGTAGGATCCATGGGGCCATGGCCCCACGTTTGGGGGTGGGGGGCAACATGTCTTTTGACCCGACCTTTTGCTCCAGAAATAACTATTTTCTCGTTTTGACCCTGAATGATTGAATCCTCGTTCCAGTAGCAAAAAATAGCTCTCCAGCCCGCTCAAAATCTCAAATTTTGACACCACTTCGCGGCGCAATAATAGTTGCATGCAGGGGCGGATGCAGGAGGCACGGAGACATGCTTCCCCCTATGGTCCTCAAAATATGATTTCCCCGACCTCTAAAAGCGGTCGGACAAATGGTCGGGATCTTTAAATTTTTCGTATAAAATTACTTAGCAGCAGTCAAAATCCAGTTATTCTCAAATCTCAGTCAAAAACGGGAAATTTCGCGCTGCTTCGCGGCACATGCATGACACAAGTTTCGCAATTGAATAAATTTGGAAAATGGGGAAATGATTTGCATGAAGTGTCTGGCATAGGCTCTCCCTAGCGGTAATTGCTGGCCAGTGGCGGATCCAGAGGGGGGGCATGGGCATCCCCCCCTTGGGCCTCGAGCTTGAGGGGCACTCTGGCCGCCTGAGGGGGCACTCTGGCCGCCTGAGGAGGCACTCTTGTCGCCTGAGGGGGCATCTGTCGCCTGAGGGGAACTCGTCACCGTGAGAAGGGACTCTAGCCTGCCTGAGGGCACTCTTGTCGCCTGAGGGGCACTCTAGCCGCTCAGGGGGTCACTTGCTGGCCGAGCTGAAGGGGGGGGAGGGCACTCTGCTGAACTGAGGGGTTCCTTAATCATGTGAAAGAAAAAAAAATGCTGAAATAGGGGCACCCTCAAAATATAGTGGACCAAATCCGTCGAGTTTTCAGATTTGGGTAAAGGAAGGGGCACCACTGCAATTGATGGCCCCCTCCTTGAAGCTTTTCTGGATCCGCCACTGTTGCTGGCCCCCAGTGGCGGCGGAAACGGGGGGCTGGGGGGCAGGTTGCCCCCCATCGAGGGAGGTGGGGGAAAACATGTTCCCCCCCCCACCAAATGTTCACGCCAATAACATCTTTAGCCCTCTCATGCCCTCTCAAGCCCTCTCATGTCCGCTCAACCCGACAGGATCATCTCCTACAGGTTAACCTTGCTATCGGCACAAAGGGCGGCGGCGCCGATTTGTGTAAGGGTCCCGCGGCGGTTGAACGAGAGTTGCCGGCTGAATCGGTGTTTGAAGGAGCGCAACTTCAGCACACAGCTGAAAGCCTACCTGCGTGATCTCGGCGGCTTTAACTGAGTGTTTTAGTGTCATTCTAGCATTCATCCTTTTTATCTGCTTCTTATAGTAGTGTCATAACCTTTGTGTGTTTGCGCTTTGTACGATGTGATTATCTTACCTGCATGCCATTGTCCCATTTTATTGACGAGAGGGCCGTAATAGCCACAGTGATGTGGATGGCCTTTAATAAAGTACTACTATCTTTAGAGGTCCGCGCCATACGCAATACGACGCATTGATGAGAATGCATATCCAGGGCATAAAGCTAAAAAAATTAGCGCCGCTGCGCGGCACAATTTATATCAGAGTTCCAGGTCTTAAGCCTAAGCAATATTCGAAAATGGTATAGCTGATTCCAAATTGGTGTCGCTGGTTCCGAAGTCGGTATGGCCCATGTCATACCTGTCACACTGCATTTTCCATCCTCGGAACGTGCCTTTTCATCCGTTTTGTTTAGCCCTTTCAAAAAGCGGGAAGGGGGCACTTTCAACGCTCGGGAAGGGGCCTTTGAGAAGTGCCGACCCCCCTGGACGAAATCCTGGCTACGTGCCTGTTTCATTGATAAGCGTTCCATGCTTATTGCTTATAACGGTCGGTACTCGCAAGTACTTGGTAACGATTTCACTGTCCCAGCACAAATTAGCCTACTCACGCATTGTTATTTACCATGAAGGCATATAATATGTTCATGCGCTCTATCTTTTGCGAATATGTACTAAGCTTCTAATAACAATCAACAAGCATTTAAAAAAGTGCATTACAATCGGCAGTTTAGCTTGGCCCTGGACGGCGAACTATTTGGTGTTCACGATTTATAAAAATAAAATAAATAAATAAATAAACGGTTTTTAATTTACTACAATGCACACATAAAACGTTTATCCATAATCTATCAATAAACGTTTCAGAAGACCGTGATCCATTCCGCGGATTAACTTGGCCAAGGACGGTGACATAGTGCATGCGTTCATGTTTCATTCAGGGGTGGATCTAGGGGGCAAAGGGGTCATGTCCCCAAGGCCAAAGGTCCTAAGTCCTTGAACTATAATTTGCCCCCTCCCCCCAAGGGCGGATCCAGCCGGCCGTTTTGGGGTGGCCAAACCGTTTTTAGCGGAACCTAACCTACCCCCAATTTCCGAATTTCTTCACCGGATTTGGTCCACTTTATTTTGCAACCACAGGATTTCTTTTAATATCTATTATTTCTTATTTTTTTAGGCTTCTTTGGTTATCGAAAAAGGAAAGGTCTCAGCTTGCAGTTTGTATTGTTCCGACATTGCCTTACAGTACCAGAGCAAAACTATTTAAATTGTCAACCTGTACCCTTAGGGCGTCGCCGATGACTTGGGCTGGACTGAAATGACACAAAAATGGTAACTCATTTTTATGCGTGTATGTACCTAAGCCTTTGAGCATTGGGGGTAATGTGGACTTAATAAATAGGTATTTTTATTTAGCGCCGCAAGCGGAGTTAAAATTTTTACGGGTTTGCTGAATTAAAACACAGGAAACATGAGACGGTAGCTTGTAGAGAACAAAAAGCCTTAACATGCTATTTACATGTCAATTCACTGCTAAGGAACGAAGACGGATGGCGATGGCTTTCTTATCGACGATGGCGACCGATATGACGCCACGAAGTGGCGTAAAAGTTTAATTTTAGGTCGTGGAAAACGATAATTCAATATTGGAACCAGACTCAGATACCTAACCCCTATGCCTGGTTGCAAATTTCGGTATGATAAAAAATATTCAAATTAAGGTAGTTTTTAATAAATATATTCTTCGGATAGTAAATAACGATGACCGGTGGGAGTAAGTGCATAATAACTTAGATATATGGGCCCGTATTCAGGTCGACGGCGTAACTTAAGTTTTACTTAAGTTACGCATTGGTAACAGTGCAAAATGGTTTGAAAACAGCAAACGTCCGATATGACGCCCAACGACGATGGCGACCGAATATGACGCACGAAGTGGCGTAAAAGTTTAATTTTAGGTCGTGGAAGAACGATAATTCAATATTGGAACCAGACTCAGATACCTAACCCCTATGCCTGGTTTGCCAAATTTCGGTATGATAAAAAAATATTCAAGATTAAGGTAGTTTTAACCAGTAAAGACGCCTTAAACGGCGAAGGAACGAGCGAGTCCCGAATAAAATCCGCGTCAATTTATCACCGCGTCTAACGGAGGATCGCCTGTGCAAAGCCATGCATTTTAATTTATTTTTCGCTGTGTTGTTTTGCCGTGCAAATATATCCGAACTAAATCGATACTTTAAACAAATAGGTTGAGGTTATTTTACATTTGCTAATTATAAGCTTCATGTTTGTAGGCAAAATTCATTTTTGGGTGGGTATTAGATGGATTTGATTGCGCTTTAACAGCCGCATCATTTTTATCGTCTAGACCTTTGGTTTTGAAGCTAACGGCGGTGGTATTTAAGGAATATTAATAAAAATCGTCAATAAAATTATTACAGACAGATTTTAACATGAAATACTGCATGCACTAAATTTTTGAATGCATTTTAGAGACGGTACATTGGTCTAACACATTGGTGTTTGTTTTATCGGCTTCACGTCCCCATAGGTTGCCTGAGCACTTGATTTAATTGTGAAGAGTCATAAAACTATCATTTTGCCGCTTGTGTAGCCAGTAACTTTGCACGTACCGAACCACGCGACGCTGATCGACACATAGTGCATACGCGGGTCGATCGTTTCTCTATACGCATCTGTGTTTTAATACTCCGTGTTTTGCGACTTTTGTTGCCGAGATATAGGTCCGGTATTGAAACGATGTTTTTGTAAGTAATTTTGTGGACGGAACAGGGGGTGCAAACCGTGCGCACGTGCAGTGGTGACCCAGAATGTTTTCCTGTGCAACATTCCAGTGGTGGGTCCTCCAGCCTCACACAAAATTTAGGCTTAATAGGTCCCGCCGGTTTCTCCAGCTACAGGCCAGGATAAATACTTTATGACACCCCTGACGCGTCACGTTTCACGCGCTGTGCTACCCATCAATGATAAAAAATGTCAATATCATAATGTCATTGCATGGGGCTATCATAATGGCGAAGAACCGCTTTGTCAAATCGGACTGCGGGGTTCGATAGATATAAGCTTAGCTTCTGACCAGCGTCGCGGCCTGGCCGCGGGCCGGGCCGGGCCCGGAGGCCTGGCCCGGGCCCGGCCGGGCCCGGCCGGGTCGGCCGCTTGTATGTGAAGAAAAATCCGGTATCAATGAGGACTCGCTCCGCGCTTCGGCGCTCGGCGTGCGTAATAAATATATTCTTTCGGATAGTAAATACATGACCGGTGGGAGTAAGTGCCTTAAATAACTTAGATTTATATGGAATAAATAAATTACGAGCGGAGTCGGGCGAAGCGCGGAGCGGAGTCGTCATTGATTACGCGGATTTTTTCTCACATATAAGCGGCCGACCCGGCCGGGCCGCGGCCAGGCCGCGGCCGGCCCGGCGGGCAGCCGCGCGCTGGTCAGAAGTTATATCTTTTGAACGGCCCGCATCCGAATTGACACACCGTCTTCGCCAATATGATAGCCCCATGCATGAAATTAATGAATTATTGACATGTTTTTTCTCATGTGATGGTCAGCACGGCGCGTGACACGTGCCGCTTCAGGTGTTCATAAAGTATTTCCCTGCTGTAGTGAGAACGACTGGACCTTATTAAGCTAAAATTTTGTGTGAGGCTGGAGAACCCACACCACTGGCAATGTTGCACAGGTAAAACTCCTGGTCCACTGCACGTGCGCCACGTGCACCCCTGTTCCGTCCACAAAAATTACTTACAAAAACTCGTTGGCATACCGGAGTAATCTTCGGCAACCAAAAGTCGCAAAGACACGGGTCCAAACCAGATGGCGTAGAGAACGATCCGCCGGCGTATGGCACTATGTGTCGATCAGCGGCGCGTGGTAAACGTGCAAAGTTACTGGCTACACAAGCGCAAATGATAGTTTTTATGACGTCCTTCAACAATTTAAATCAGTGCTCAGAGCAACTATGGGACGTGAAGCGATAAACAAACACCCAATGTGTGACCAAATGTAACCCGCTCTAAAATGATTAAAAATTTAGGTTTGCATGCATATTTCACTGTTAAACTTGTCTGTAATTTTATTGACGAATTTTATATATTTCCTTAATTACCACCGCCGTATCTTCAAAAGCCAAAGGGTGCTAGACGATAAAATGATGCGGCCTGTAAAGCGCAATCAAATCCATCTAATACCCACCGCAAAATGAATTTTTGCCTACAACATGAAGCTTATAATTGGCAAATGTAAAATAAACGCTCAAACCTTATTAGTTTAAAGTATTCGATTTAGTTCGGAAATATTTGGACGGCAAAACAAACAGCGAAAATAATTAAAATGCAATGCTTTGCACAAGACGATTCCCTCCGTTAGACGGGTGATTAAATTTGACGCGGATTTATTCGACTCGCTCGTCTTCGCCGTTTAAGGCGTCTTATGGTAACTGTATACCTACCTACATATGCACCGAACTGCAACAAACAATTGGTAACAGTGCAAATGGTTTGAAAACAGCAAACGTCAGAAAAGCTTTTTCGCACATAAATGGTCCCTGCGAATCTGGAGGGGCCTGGGAAGAAATGGCTTGGGGAGATGGTCCTGACCTGGTCCCACTATTAGCATTTTGGTCCAGCAACTTGGACACAGAGCAAATAGGTATCGCCAAGGAGAGACTGCCAGACACTTAATTAATTCATTTTCCCATTTTCCCTATTTTTAAAATTAAACAATTGCGTATTCTGTGTTATGCCGCCGCCCGCCGGCGCTAAATTTGCGAGTTTTCACTATGGACGGCTGTATTTTGACTGTTGCAAAAGCAATTTTTACAGCTGTACGTTCGACCGTTTGGGGGGGGAGCAAAACGTAGTCTCAGGACCTTTGGGGGGCATGGCCCCTTTGGCCCCCTGGATCCGCCCTTGCAGTCCCCCCCCCCTTAAAGAAGAAGAAAAGAAGTCGGACAAACGGTCGACCTCTGCAAATTTATCGTAAAAAACTGCCTTTCATCAGTTCAAATCCAGCTATCCATCCACAGTAAAAAACGGTAAAATTTCGCGCCGCTTCGCTGCAAATGTGTGTGTGTGTGTGTGTGTTTTTTTTTAATAAGTGGCTGATGGAGGCTCTCCCTGGCGGTAATTGCTGATCCCAGTGACGAATAATTTGCATCATGCCGAGGGTCCGAGATGTACAACCAGGAAAAAGGGTCACCTGACGCTTGGCTCCACACACGGTCTGGTTTCAATATTTAAATGCCATTTTCCACGACCTAAAACTAGTATTGCACGCTGCTTCGCGGCGTCACATCGTTTGTCGTAATGCTGAATTGAATTAATAATATTTTAAGCTTATTATCCTCTACAATACAAGCCCCACCTTATCGGTATCCTTTAGCATAGGCGTAGGAGCCGGGGGGGGGGGCAGGGGGTGGGGCAACTGCCCCCCAACATTTTCGGATTTTAACATTACGCCTATGGACGGTGCATGGAAAGAATCGACTTCAAAATGCCTTTTGCCCCCCAACTTCAAATGAGTTCCTACGCCCCGCGCCCGTGTCCTTTAGTTATTTCACTTAAAATTGAAACACGATCAATTTTGAACAATAAAGGTGTCACAGAAAAATGCAGATAAATAAATACAAAGCAGAATATTGTAGTTTTATGCATGAGTGGCATAAACTGATATTATCAAATTTTCGCCTTTGATACTGTGTAGTGTGTACGACCATGGGATATTGCTTGGGATATATGACTTTTAACCCTGGGACATATAGTGGCAATCTTGGGATGTTTGAATAGCGATCTTGGGATTTCTGGAAAAAGTGAGTGATATGATTGTTGGTAACATTGGCGCTTTGAGCCCCTTGATTCCCCGTGTGGCGTGTACGCTTTGTTTTGCATTGAGATAATAGGGTTGCTGAAAGGAAACGTTGAACATTTTCCGCTCATTTAATACGTTTCAGAAGCTTCTTCCACCCATTCCGTGAAAGGTGGGTACCAACTATTACTGTTTATGGGATGGTAAAATTACCTGGGACAAGGTTAGGGTGGTAGGAAGCTGATTGCTGAAGCGTCGCAGCATGTCGATGCAGGGGTGTCATTTTCTTCAAATGAATGGGGGGGGGCTCAATGTTAAATTTATAGATTCTAATGCAATTCTTACCATGCAATGCCATAGGCCTGACGATGAAATTATTTTGGGGACGGCCCGCCAAAAGTATACAAATTGACATTGGTGTGTCAATGTCTGTGTGAAGTTGAAGATGGCTTGTGTTGATACTAAATGTTTGGTTTAGGGAAGATTAAAGGAATTAGTTCACCTTGAATTTTTGTCTTCAAACACAATTTTATTTTATTTTGAAATACATCTTCTTTTCATATTGTTAAAAATAGCCATACATTGCTCTGATTCAGGACAGAAGGACGTACATGATTAATTTTGTCAAAACTATATACCTATGTACTCTCTGCAATATCAAACAAAATAATCAAATGGCTCAGCCAATCAGATTAGAAAGTAGTTGCGTAAGGTATAGCCTCTGCCCAGGTGTACTTAAGGCCCACATTCTTGATATTCTTTATATATGGCCCACATTCTTTCAGCAAAGTCAAATATATTCAGCTGGAGAGCCTTTTCAGCCCAGAAAACTTGCAGTAAGGGTTTTTCAACACTGGCTACAAAACTGCTATCTCAGTTAAAAACCCATGTTGAGCTGAAGATGAACTATTTCCTTTAAAGATGTTAATGATCCTCATTCCTCAATCATCTACTATCCTTTGTATATATGCACATCAAATCATTGGACATCACCATGACATATCAGTTTGTATGCTATATTAATGTGTGAATTTAATGGTCAATTTCCTCAAGTATTAAAATGAACAAAGTTTGAGATTCCACTTGATTGATATTTTGATGACAGACTTCATCAGAAAGAATGAGCTGAAAAAGGAGTTAATTCTTTCTGATGTGTGATAACAATATCAATAAAGGGCTGTACCAACGACTTTCACACCATTATTTATTATTTAATCCCTAAAATATACCTACCAAACAATACAAAATATCACATTTGGTAACTACAGGTGTCTTCCTAGATACATTTTGCACTATAACTAATTCTAACTTCAATAATTAACATCTTGGCACTTCCTCGCTCTGCCTGTTGCCAAACTTTATTTACTCAACAGCTGATTGTCTTGTAGTACTTGGTCAGCATAAATATAGTACCTACTCCACTTATACCCTTCATTCTAGGGGGACATTGGGAAACCAGGGTTTTCAGGTGGGGGAAGTTGAGAAAAGGGGTTATTGGGTGAGGATGAAGACATTCAATTGAACTGCATATTGAAAAAAGTTATTCAAAATCTGCTACTAAATTGAGTCTGCAGTATTATTATTTAGAGCTTATTTACTTACTTGCTTATACTTATATAGCACTTAATTAAGAAGGCCACTTGGTCTCACGGATCCGGACAATTCTGAGCTTCTTAGCAAGATTCTCTTCTTCAGTTGTTGATGTGGATAGTGTTCAATGTACATGTCATGCACCCAATGTCTGTCAAGTCTAGCCTTGAAAGTGTTGATGCTGGGGGCGTCGATCACCGAGGGCGGCAGCGCGTTCCACTCGTTGATTGCGCGCACGCTGAAGGCGTTCCGTCGGACCCTGGAAACTGCCCTGGGCTTCAGCAGCTTTAACTGGTGTCCCCGGGTAGACTATGATCATTGATCATATCACCACGGCGACGCCGATAGTACAGCGACGGCAGTTTGAGGACCCGCAGTCTCTCCTCGTACGGGCGGTCGCCGGTCACGGACGCTGGTGACCAGTCTTGTGGCTCGCCTCTGCACACGCTCGATGCGCCTCTGATCTCTCCGGTTAAAGGGCCCCCAGACCGTGTTGTCGTATTCTAGGAGAGGTCGAACCATCGCCTGGAACAGCAACGGCAGGGTGGTTTCGTCGATGACGCTGAAGGATCGACGGATGACTGCCAAGTTGCGCCTTGGAGATAGCTGCAGCCGCCTGCTCTCGGAACTTCAGATGACGGTCCACGTGAACCCCCAGGTCCTTTTCTACTGATGTCTGGATAAGCTGAA
The DNA here is from genome assembly GCA_014673585.1 of Semibalanus balanoides. Classification (NCBI taxonomy): domain Eukaryota; kingdom Metazoa; phylum Arthropoda; class Thecostraca; order Balanomorpha; family Balanidae; genus Semibalanus; species Semibalanus balanoides. Next base: position 127,946 of record VOPJ01003236.1, read on the forward strand.
CGTCCCGCATGTGGTACATGTGGTTGACATTGCGTCTTCCCAGATGTAGGACCTTGCACTTATCGCGGTTGAAGGGAAGCTGCCACCTTTCTGACCAGTCGGAGAGGGCGTCCAGGTCACTCTGAAGAACTTGGATGTCCGAGGCCTGGCTGACGCTCCTGTAGACTTTCGTGTCGTCCGCGAACATTTTGACGGATGACAGCACCTCTCCCGGCAGGTCGTTGACGAAAATGATGAATAACAGCGGCCCTAACACGGTTCCCTGTGGAACACCGCTGCTAACCGCTGCCCAGTCCGATCTGGAGCCATTGACGGTCACCCGCTGTCGTCGCCCAGTCAGAAACGCTTCCATCCAGTTCAGAAGTTTTCCGCCGACCCCGCAGGAGCGTAGCTTCAGGAGGAGACGCTGATGAGGCACAGAGTTGAACGCCTTACTGAAATCTAAGTAGACCGCATCGACTGGATCACCCTGCTCAAGCATGCTGGTCCACTCATCCAGGGTTTCGAGGAGCTGGGTGCAGCATGATCTCTTCCGCCTAAACCCATGCTGTGCACCATTCAGCTGCTCCGTTCGAGTGAGGTGATCCATCAGCTGGTCACGAATCAACGACTCGAGAACCTTGCACGGAACCGCCGTCAGGGTTACGGGTCTGTAGTTAGCTGGACATTGCTTCGGACCTTTCTTGAATATAGGGACGATCTCGTCCATGCTCCAGTCACTCGGGAGACGGCTGGAGTCCAGTGAAGAGCGGAAGAGCTGCGCCCAGGGCTCCGCCATCGCCGCCGCTGTCTCCCGTAGGATTCGGGGGTGAAGTCCGTCCGGGCCGGGTGCACTGTCCGGCTTGAGCAGCAGCAGCTTCTCTCTAACTGCAGCAGGGCTGACGTCCACGTCATCCAGAGAAGGACCTTCGAAGAC
>VOPJ01003236.1:131778-169278 GCA_014673585.1 Semibalanus balanoides
CGTCAATTTATTTTCCGCAAGAAGTAATTTTTCGCAGTCAGTCCCTATTTGTCATTGCCAGTTTTAGCGTTTCTTAGGGGAGGCTAATTCATATTGCCATCCCTGTCGAGCGTGGAATGGAGGATCTTTTTCCCCTTCCGCCCCCTCCTTGAATCCGCCAGTGCACTCTGAAAAAGCTACGTTGGTTGTGAATCGCTCCAGACCAAAATAGTGACAGACGCACCACTTTGACTACTCCCTACTGCTACTAAATTTTTACGAAATAGAGGAAACACGAACGAGGCAAAACCACGTTTTGTTTTTCGCAATAATTTATTTTTTCTCAGTCAGTACCCAATTTGTATCACCAGTTTCAGCGAATTTTGTAGGGAGGGGGTTAATTTACATTGCCGCTCCAGTCGAGCCTGGAATGGGGGGTCCTGTGCCTCCCCCTGGACCCGCCGGTGGATCCAGTCGGCAGCTGCGTGGCCGACTCCAGCCAGCTCTGCCGGAGTGGTGCGTGATGGCACGTTTGCTGGGAATGAACGACACTCAGCCGGTGCCGCGCAGGCCGCCACGGTGAAAGTGAAAACAGATCCTGATTATAGACAATTAATGTTCGTGAAGCTCGTGGAAAACACGCCATGTAACAGGTACTCTCTGCTCACAGGCACGCGCACTTTGCACGTCTTGCAGCAAAATAGCCTTAGTGCGCTTTTCACGGTCCGTACCTATTCAACAATCAACTGGCAATGAAGTGTATAATTGTAAAAGCATTTATATAAAAGATGGTGAGTGAACTTTCAGTTCTGTACTTTGAACAGGATTGTACAAGCTTTCTCAGTCTTGATTTTATCTCCAGTAGTTCCTAACTATTATTTAGTTCGTCACACGATGCGTCATGCAACTTTTTGCTCAAGCCTTGAAACCATGCTTTGCTGATGAAGCTTATACTATCGACTGTTCTCTCATGTTTACCCACGTGTCACGTGGGGATGAGACTCTAATACCATCGACTTTGCCCTCATGTTTACCCACGTGTCACGTGGGGATGAGGCTGAATGACGTGATGCTTATTTGATAAACAGTACAGTTATAAATCACAAAAGAGCCTTTTCGTTCCTTCTTTTGCTAGTAAGCCAATTCAGTGGCTAGTCAGTATGAAATTAACTAATGCTACTAATCATATCACAATAAACTACACCGTGCCTTTTCAGCTAGTGACGTTGATCTGTGATATTGCGCAGCTCCTGTCCTTGACCCTGTCCAAGCCTCGTCAAAGGATCCGTAGTGAATAATATACTCGTAGATGACACTTGCTATGTACAAACTAGTTGCTGCTTTATTGGCTCTTGAGCCTCTGAATGCGGTCGATTTTGCAGCCTGCCGCCCCCTCCTGACACATGAGTCGTCTTCAGGGCTGCAGGCGGCCCCGGTGCAGCCCGCCCCCGCCTCCGCCATGACCTCGGCTGACCTGTGTTACGTCACGTGACAGCCGGGCCAGCTGACCAACGCCGCCTCTCGGACGGCAGCGTTGCAGCACTGCAGGTCATGACGCGCCCCGCCCGCATGTGCAGCAATAGTGCAACATGTGCAGAAACAGTGCAACATGTGCAGCAGCAGGTGTCGTGGCAGAGTGCTCTGCAGACGCGCGGGGCTGCTCGGCTCCTCTGCAGACGCGCGGGGCTGCTCGGCTCCTCTGCAGACGCGCGGGGATGCTCCGCTCCTCTTGCAGACGGCCGCGGGATGCTCGGTCCTTCCTCTGCAGACGCGCGGGGCTGCTCGCTCCTTGCAGACGCCGGGGAGTCTGCTCTGCTCCTCTGCAGAACGCACGGGGCTGATCAGCTCTCGCAGACGGTGCAGCGGGGCTGACAGCTCCTCTGCGACGCTCGGGGCTCCTTGGGCTCCTCTGGCAGAACGCGCGGGGCTGCTCGCTCCTCTGACAGACGCGTGGGGCTGCTTCGCTCCTTCTGCAGACGGCACGGGGGCTGATCAGCTCCTCGGCAGACGCCGCGGCGGTCTGATCATGCTCCTCTGAGACGCCGCGCGCGGGCTTCCTTGGCTCCTATCTGGCAGACGGCGGGTGCTCGGGCTCCTCTACAAGACGGCGCGGAGCTGCCCGGCTGCTCTGCAGACGCGCTGGGGCTCCCTCGGCTTCCTCTGAAGATCGCTGGGGGATGTCGGCTCTCTGCAGACGCGCGGGCTGGCATCGGCTCCTCTGCAGAACGCACGGGGTTGCTGCGGCTCCTCGGCAGACGCGCGGGCTTGCTCGCTCCCTCTGCAGACGCGCGGGCCTGCCCGGCTCCTCCTGCGATGCCGCGGGGGCTCCTGGCTCCTCTGCAGCATGTGCGGGGCTGCTCGCTTCTCTGGCAGACGCGCGGGCTGCCTGGGCTCGCTCTGCAGACGCGCGGGCTGCTCGCCCTCTGCAGATCGCGCGGGGCTTGCCCCGGCTCCTCTGCAGATGCGCGGGGCTGCCTGGCTCCTCTGCAGATGTGCGGGGCTGCTCGGCTCCTCTGCAGACGCGCGGCGCTGCCCGGCTGCTCTGCAGACGCGCGGGGCTGCTCGGCTCCTCTGCAGACGCGCGGGGATACTCAACTCCTCTGCAGACGCGCGGGATGCTCGGCTCCTCTGCAGACGCGCGGGGCTGCTCGCTCCTCTGGCAAGACGCGCGGGGATACTCAACTCCTCTGCAGACGCGCGGGATGCTCGCTCCTCTGCAGACGTGCGGGGATACTCGGCTCCTCTGCAGACGCGCGGGGCTCCTTGGCTCCTCTGCAGACGCGCGGGGCTGCTTGGCTCCTCTGCAGACGCGCGGGGCTGCTCTGCTCCTCTGCAGACGCGCGGGATACTCGGCTCCTCTGCAGACGTGCGGGGCTGCTCTGCTCCTCTGCAGATGTGTGGGGCTGGTCGGCTCCTCTGCAGACGCAGAAGAGTGACAACTGAACCACCTTGCGGGTTGCGGCGTTCACCATGTTCGACGTCCCCCGCGGCCGTGTGGAAACTGTTCAGTCCAGCCTATTTGCGCGGGGACCCCGCTCGGTGAATGACTGTGTTGCTTCGAGTCCTCTGAGAGATGTTTTTAACGATGCAATAGGAAGGCTTAACCCGCGCACTGTAGGGGGTTCGCGCCGAACACGAACTGCAGGGGGAGGGGTGATTTCCGCCCCCCCGTGAGATCTCGAAAACTACGCAACGTAGCGACAAGCGGAAAACAGCATTAGATAGCTCTAGGCAAGCTCTTTATCGAAGGTATACAGTTCTTTTCTTGGATCAGGTCACAATTGAAAGGTACCAGTGTCACCAAAGTTCAGATTTTTCCGGTTTAGGACCTTTTCCAAGAAACCCCGATTGATCTCGGTAAACTAATGTGATAGCTAGGAGAAATGATTAGAGAAGCAATCGAGGCTATTTAAATTTTCATCGTGAAGTACGGTCCTCAAATTGGATCTCAGATAATAGTTTTAGGCTTCAGAGTCATGAAATGTAAAAAATAACTGTTTTAGGCAAAATTGTTTTTCGTGAATAGCATTCACCTAAAGATAGGGAACTCATTTTGACTCATCGTGTTTGTCTCATTTGAGGTGACTTTTGAAACATATACACAGGTGACCTGGTAACGGTCAACGTTCAAAATTTGAACCTCAAGGTCAAGGTCATTTGGTGACCCAGGTAAGCGTCATGTGCATATGGGGCAACGGCCAGACTGAGCGAACACATTGGTGTCAACTAATCGTCTCTAATTCTTTTTATCAAGATTATAGTACTCATTGCCTGATGACTCAGATGACCTCAGATGACCTTTTGTAGAAAATAACTGAGGCATGAATGCACCTTGATTATTAGAATGGAGCTAAAAAATAGCATGATCTGAAAGAAATAGAGCCTGATCCAATGCATATTTTCGATAGGGGAAGCATTTGTTTATTTTCAAATTCACTTACTAATGGGGAGGTCAGGAAATTGACCTGACCTTTGGTCACCGATACGAAAAATCCGAGATAAATGAATTGTAGGTACAGATATTATTATGAAATCCTCTAAGTTTCAAAACTTTCTAAAAAAGACTGTGGCTTTGGCACGAACGCAAACATTTTTGAAGGTGAGGTCCCTTGACATAGACTTGTGACCTGACCTGAGATGACCTCAAGTCAAAACTTTTCCACATTGTGGGTAATTGATGCCAAAACATGTGTACAAAATTTGGCAGCGCTGCGCGCCGCCGTTTTCCCGCTAATCCTGAAAAACCTGAGGGGGGGGGGCGGAAATCAACCCCCTGCAGTGCGCGGGTTAAGAAGGACATAGTGGGGTATACGTCAACGTTGGGAACTTTTATTTAGATTCCGGCTCGATTGATTCGTGACTGTTTCTTTTATGCATGCTGTCTCACTTCAATATATCATATGATGGACTTCACCTGTAATTGGGCTCGCATCTGTTGGTGATTAATAAATCATACAATCATTCATACAATCAACCAGTGACAACTGAACCAGTTACAAATGAATCAGTGACAAATTAACCAGCGGAAAATCAACTAGTGACAACTGAACCAGCGACAGCTAAACCAATGACAACTAAACCAGGGACAACTGAACCAGGAGCCACTTGTAACCGACTCAGAGTTGAGTCATGCATCGACTCATGAGTAGGACATTTTTAGATGAGTCATGAGTCAAAAAGATTCAATTGTTAAAAAATAACACTCGAGTCAAGAGTCGAGTCGATGCTTTTTATTTGAAACAGTGCTTGAGTCAAGAGTCGAGTTAGTTATTCGGCTGCAAGTCAGACTTGAGTCGACTCCAAACAAATTCGAGTCTGTTAAACAGGGACTTAGCCAAGAACTGGGGCCACGTCCCCTCCCTGGGCACACCAGCTTACACTAGATAAAATACGATTCTGCTGACACCCCGTTCCCAGTCAACATCAAATAATAGTTAAACTTGTGATGCTGAGTCAAATTGAGTCGACTCAAATATATTGTTGAATCGAGTCTATTCAATTGAGTAAAATAGAACTTGAGTCAAGAATTGAGTCAATGTTTTTTATAAACAGCACTTGAGTCAAGAGTCGAGTCGATTAATTCTTTGAAACAGCACTTGAGTCAAGAGTCGAATCGTCGGACGCTTGAGCCTCGCAGCTACGCGCCCTAACTCTACAACAACAACAACAACAAGAGTCGAATCAGTTCTTCGGCTGCTGGGTCAGACTTGAGTCGACTAAAACAATTGAGCCGTTACAAGTCTACCAGGGATAACTGAACCAGTGACAACTGTACCAGTGACACTGAACCAGTGACAACTGAACCCGTGACAACTGAATCAGTGATAATTGAACCAGGGATAACTGAACCAGAGGTCTGAGCAAGGCTGAATACCATTGCACTTAAGTCGGATAGACGACTTGATTTTGTAGAAAAAATGTATTTTATCACAAAAACACAATTTTCAGATATAATAAATACCACACGGGGCCGATAAAAATAATTTCTTTAGGACCGAGGTCGTTGTTGGATTTTCGCCCGAACCGAAGGTCGAGGGTGGAAAATCCTACAACGAACCGAGGTCCTAAAGAAATTATTATCGGCCTAAGTGTGGTATTTGTTTTTATCATATGTCTCATATGTTTTTAGCATTAGCGCGAGCAATGTGGTAAAGGGTTTCAGCTCTCAGAAAAATCAATGTTAAGTCAATTGGTCAAAGCTTTCGGCCGCCGGGCCATTAACAATTTTTACCAAAACTAATTTTACGCAGTTTTCAAACCGGAGGTAGACATATGATAAAATAAATACCACACTTAGGCCGATTATAATTTCTTTAGGACCCTTGGTCGTTGTAGGATTTTCCACCCTCGACCTTCGGTCTCGGGCGGAAAAATCCACAACGACCTCGTCCTACAGAAATTAATTTTTATCGGCCCCGTGTGGTATTTATTATTACGCAGGTATGTCGCAAAGGCTCAGTAATATGGAGGAAGCCATATTTCACAGACTATCTGGGATATATCAGTGGACCAAAGAGGATGAAGAGATAAGGGAATTCGTTACAAGACTCGAATTGACTCAACTAAAAAGAAAGACGGAGTATTGGGTAAGGAGTTAAAAGAATTTCGCGGTGACATCCGGCATCGGTGAATCCAGAAATGGTTGAACAAAGAAGGACTGAACAAGCTGCTTTGTTTGTTCGTGATTCAGTAAAAAAGGTTGACGGTGGTGAGTACGAGACCAGCTCCATGCAACTCAACGGTCTTCCCTTCTTGCCGCTAATGTTAAGGACATCCGGCAAGGAGAAACATGAACAGAGCATTGATTACCAGGGGCTGAGAGGATGTAAAGAAAGCCAAACTTAAGCTCTTAAGTAGGGAGGGAAGGGCAACCAACCCTCAGCAAGCCGCTCGCCATCAGTGAGGAAGAGGAGCAAGATGCTATATGCCCGCTGGCCAGTTAGGATGAGCAGCCCCGAGGTGCTTCAGCGCACGCTATGGTGGCACATGACCGTGCTGTTCGGTCACAGGGGCCGTGATGAGAGCCGCCAGCTGAAATGGGGGGATGTAAAGCTGAAGACAGACTCCACGGGCACCGAGTACCTTGAGTTCTACGAGCGACTTACCAAGACCCGCGACGGGGGATCTGCTTCAGGTAGCCGGGCTTTCAATCCAAAGGCCTTCGAAAATGCCGAAAATCCCCAGAAGTGCCCGGTACAGACATACAAGCTATTCGCTGCACGTCGCCCAATCCAGATGCTACAGGAGGACAGTCCATTTTTTCCTGGCAGTAAATCACTACTGGTCCCCTGATAATGTCACAGAAGGCCAGTGGTACAAAAACGCACCTATGGGAAAAAACAAGCTCGCTGTAATGCTCAAGACCGGCATGTGAAAACGCTGGCATCGCGGGCAAAAGAACGAATCACTCAGCCCGCAAAACCTGTGTAAAAAGGGCGTTGGACACAGGCTGCCCAAGAGAATACGTGGCCCAGCTGACTGGCCACAAGTCAGTAGCGAGCCTGGAAAATTACGCAGTGGCTGACGTCAGCATCCAGAAGGCACTCTGCACAAGCGTCATGGCTGGAGCTAGGTTCAGCGGTACCACAAACGATAAAGTGACCTCGACGTCGACAGCAGCAGTAGCAGCTACAGCGACTCTGATCTTCAACATCACAAACTGTCAGAACGTCAACGTGTCGAGCAAGTAGATGAAGATGAATATGAAAGGGTTCAGGATTGTAGTAGCTACATTCCTACAGTTATCAGTTTACAGTTTGGGAACTACGGTTATCTTGGGCCAGGAATATTACATTGAGATGCATTTTCAAATACACTTGAAATACATTTGTCATTTGGTTTGCATTTGTCGTCGCACTTGACCGCTGCTTGGCGAGGTCGTTGACCTGAATGAAATAAATGTTTTATAATTGACAATGGGTACCTCCGTTTTGCAAACTGTGTAAAAAAAGAGTTTGGTAAAATGTAAATGCCCGGCGGGCCGAAAGCTTTGACCAAGTGACTTAACATTGATTTTCTGAGAGCTGAAAACCTTTTACCACATGCTCGCGCTAATGCTAAAAATATACTGAGACATATGATAATATCAAAAACCGGAAGAAATATTGGAGAACCAAGTATGGACGACGCCTTAACTGAATTGCAAAGCAATATCATCATCATCATCATCATCATCAAGTTTATTAAACATAAATGAAACAAAATATGAAAATAAATCAGAAAGAAATAATCAGAAATAATATGGAACCATAAATCAGTCAGAAATATGACTGATTTATGGTTCCCTAAGTATGAAAGGTACGTCAGATCCGGCTCTTCTTGTATTTTGTGTTGTCCCTGGCTCAGTTGTCACTGGATAATTTGTCACCGGTTCATATGTCAATGGTTCAGTTGCCACTGGTTGAGTTGTTACTGGTTCAGTTGTCAATGGTTCAGTTGTCACTGTTTCATTTAACCCTGGTTTAGTTGGCCTAGTTACATTGTCATGGTTCAGTTGTTACTGGTTCAACTGTCATTGGTTCAGTTGTCCCTGGTTCAGTTGTCACTGGTGCAGTTGTATCTAGTTCATTTGAAATTGATGCAGTTGTCCTGGTTCAGTTGTCACTCGCTCAGTTGTCCCTGGTTCAGTTGTCCCTGGTTTAGTTGCCACTGGTTCATTTGTCCCTGGTTCAGTTGCAACTGGTTCAGTTGTCCTGGTTCAGTTATCCTTGGCTCGATTGTTCCTGGTTCTGTTGTTCGTGGTTCAGTTGTCCCTGTTACAGTTGTCCTTGACACAGTTGTCACTGGTTCAGTTGTCCCTGATTCAGTTGTCACTGGTTTATTTTTCCCTGGTTCATTTGTCCCTGGTTCAGTTGTCCCTGGTTCAGTAGTCCTGGTTCAATTATCCTTGGCTCGATTGTCCCTGGTTCTGTTGTCCGTGGTTCAGTTGTCCCTGTCACAGTTGTCCCTGGTACAGTTGTCCCTGGTACAGTTGTCCCTGGTTCAGTTGTCCCTGGTTCAGTTGTCACTGGTTTAATTGTCCCTGGTTCAGTTGGCCCTGGTTCAGTTGTCACTGGTTCAGTTGTCACTGGTTCAGTTGTCACTGGTTCAGTTGTCCGTGGTTCAGTTGTCACTAACTCCCTTGACTGTATACCGTACCTAGAGTATGCATTGCGAGCAGACCATCCTTTCCTGTGCCTGCATGCAATGCTCTGAACTTATGGCTATGAACTCATGGTAGTTCATGGCAACTGGTGATAGACATTCCCCAGAAGGAATGGTTACACAATATTCATTTAGTTTCGTGTTGCCCTCTGCTTGCTTACTTGACGTGCTTCTTGAATTAGCCTGCCTAATAGAACCAGAACAAAAGCTGCTCAAGTTGCAAGGCTGCATGATGCACCATTCTATTCAAATGTGCATCCTGACCTTGCGAGGTTCCGGTTATTCTCACGCCGTGCGCCGTTCATTTTCTGAACGGATGGTCGGACTTTCCACGCCAAAGGGTGCTCACTCAAGGCCTCGAAAATACTCAGTGCTGCTGCTCGGTGCCGCGTCCTGCCGTCCATAGCGTGCCACTTGCCCTATGGTCGGTCATCTCATCTCACTGGATTGATGCTCACCACGAGCAAATGTAGCATGCAGCAGCGTGTCAACAGACTGTTACGTAACGATGTCTGTCCAAAAGGATCCACCATGCGAGATAGTTTGGCCTCGAACGAATGACCAGTAACCTAACCTTAAAGGGAATATAGCACCTTTAACATTAGTTTTTAACTGAGATAGCCAGATTGTCGGGTGTGCTGAGAAAACCCCCAAATCCGTAATTTTTCCCTCCAAAGCGACCTAATTGCTGAGTTTCAACGCAAAAACCGTTGGTCATATGTGGTCATATTTCAACGTCAAAACATCCCGTTGCGTTTCGCATACGTCATCAGTAGTTACTCCACTGGATTGCCACCACTTCGCTTTTTGAACCGTCCGCCGTATTTTCAGTTGACCTTGCGTTTCCGCCCCGATCGCACCGGTCGCGTCAGCGCTCGCACACTAGTGGTTACGTATGTCGTGCCCCCACGTCCCTACCCGGCGCGAGCGATGCGCCCGCTCCGACCCAGTCCAGTCGCGTTTCACGCCTACCGGTGCACCATCGTGCGGTGCCGGACTAGCAGCTGTACTGGCGGGCGCAAGTTTGCGCGTTCGATGCCTTGTGGACGACCACAACTCGCTTTGATGACGCAAGATTGGTTGTGACGTCACATGTTAAAACATATTACTATTTTTTCAAATTACATACAATGACCGCAAATGAATGCCAAGATCCGTAATCCAGGGCTCTTCTCCATCATCACATACTTTTTCCCAACGGGTGCTATATTCCCTTTAAAGACAGTAGCCTAACCTTAGCCAGTACCCCAACCTTAGCCTGTAGCAGCGGTGTCGATTTTTCCAAATGATTTTTTTTGGGGGGGAGGGGGGGCTGTGAATAGGGATGAATCCAAATTGGCCTATATTAGCGCCACTGTTCTACCAAAACGACTGAAATTGACCAAAAATAGTACTTTTCATGATTATAAAAGAAAATGTGAGGAATAGGTATAAACAAGTTCAAAATCACTTATTAACGCCAAAATAAGGTAACACGAGTTTTGGCCTTGTGCTGGACGGCACCTCAAACCAAAGTTTTGGCCGAGCCTCCGACCGACCAATGGCTTCAGAATGACCGATAGTCCTTTCAAACTGGCAGAAACCTCTCGGGCCTGGCAATAGTCCTCAGCTTGGATACATATAAGGGAATTCTGAGGCATTTTAAAGACCATTTGAAGCCTCTCGTAAGGACCTCCACTGACTATCCTTCACCAATTGGGGCTCAGCCAGACCTACGGCAAGGGGGGGTATGGCATCCCCAGGGCCCCCTCGGCAAAGGCCCGCCCGGAGCGAAAATGGCGCGAAAAGGTATCTTCTTGCAATTAGGCCACTATATTTTGCAGGGCCCCGAAATGGTCGCTAACAATGACGTTGCCGATTAATTTGTAGTGTACGGATCAGCCCAATGGGGAGGGGGAGAGGGGGCACGTGCCCCCTATGCCCCCTGGCTGTGCCCCTGCCTTCACCTGGCAGGGGACCTCTCAGACCGAACGATGGCCCTCTCAGGTCGACCGATGATCCTTTCAAAGAAGCAGATATTCCTATCGTACTGACTTAGAGCTCTCAGGCCGGAAACACCCCTTTTGATCGATTGAGGGTCCTCCCAAAGTGGTAAACGGCCCTCTCAGTTCGACATGCCTCCCCTAAAATTGGTTGTTTTTGAGGAACCGAACTCAACATTAGGCGGCCAAGAGCCACTCCAAAAGTATTTAAATCGACGCGAATGTGTAGCACAAATGATTGGTGATAACGTGCATAATTGCATATTTTTACAGACGCAAATTCCTATTTAACCTTTTGGCGAACAATTTCGTATGTACAAGTACACACACATCTTCAGTACACGAGCAATAGGGAAATCACAAGCCTATGCACCAGTAGAAACCCGGCACGGCGATTGTTTTCAAGCGCAACTCAAATCGCCGCTCAACATGGTAACCAAATAAATGCTGCCAGATAACTACTACAAAATGTATGAAGGAAAGAAACACGACCTCGCAGATATTACATTCGTTGTGAGACGGGACAATGAGACGGGGCAAAGGTGGTATTGCTTACAATATGCAAATAGTGTGCCCGTATAATCAATGTGTTTAAGCCTATGTTTGTTTTTTTTTTACTGAGCGCCGGTGTAAAGATCCTCTTCTAAAAACTTACCTACATATCAAGCCGTTTTTTCGACTATGGATTATTTTGCGTGAAATGTTTGAAAAACATTTTTTAATGTCTTAGTAGTGCCATTTTCACGATGGACTTATTTATGGGAATTTTTGTTTAGCCTCGCCATTACGGGAGCGTAGGCCATACTGGTGAAAAACATTTATCGCAAATTAGTCCATCGTGAAAACGGCTACTACTAAATAATTTCAAAACATTTTAAATTTTCTAAGCATTTCGCGCAAAATAATGCATTGTGAAAACGGCTATCAAGTAATCTAAGGGTGGAAAGTATTTGAGGGACTGAGCTAGCATCATTGGGGGCAGAGCACCATTGGGGGGAAATCAACATTGGGGGGGGGGGCGATGGCCCACCCAAAAGCGTATAAATTGACACATATGGCCTGCAGCCTCGCCTTAGCCCGTTGCCTAACCAGAAGCATCCATACGACATGCGGTCTGTATTCATTTAGAGCCTTGGTCTTACCATACATCGAGCCTCGGAGCCAAGGTCGTCATGGGTGCCCCAATCCCAAGCCCCAGCCCAGCAGAGACTATCATGGGTGCCCCAATCTCAAGCCCCAGCCCAGCAGAGACTATCATGGGTGCCCCAATCTCAAGCCCCAGCCCAGCCGAAGCCTATGAACACCAAGCCCAGACCCAGACCACATCCATACAAATTCATAATATTGATAACATACATGCCTGGTCTGGCCCATTCAAATTAAGCATATAATTATTTTCAAAAATTTGCAACCATTATGTTTCCAAGCATGTTTACTTGCATACTAAACGATAAATATTATCACGCACCTGTGTGTTTCTATGGATTTGGACTCATCGAGCACTTTTCGGTCAACATTGTCATATTGGATCAGACTTTGGATCGAACATGATTGGTATTTTTTGTAATCTTACACCACTAATGCTTACCATGATATTTTGTTCTCATATTATTGCCAAAGTTTATTGTTTAAGTGTTCTATATCATGCATTAGCATATTTACCTGGTAAAACGTCTGGTTTCCTAGTAAAAAAATAACGCTTAGCAGCATAACTCAAAAATTGCCCTACCCATGCCCGCCCAGTACCCATGAAAAGGCCAAAAAATAATACCCAACCCAACAATCGGAAGAATTGAGTGGGCACTGGGCACCCATGGGTGCACCCGACCCATGACAACCACTGCCTCAGAGCCATCTCTTTGTGTAGTACTGGTTCGAAACTCTCACAACGCACAAACAGTGAAGATGTTGGGTGCAGATAATTCGCTACCAATGAGCAAGGCAATGCCGGCATACATCAGCAGCCTCGGCCGTACCGTCGCCAGTAGCCACAGCGGACTTGACCTTGATTGGAGGCATCGTAAGGCTGATGGATAGGACGTGCCTTGCATGCGTCGACGAGTGGGAAGATCCATTCCTTTCTATCTTACGTATTTCTCTGAGCTTAATGCTCCAGGTTCTTATCACTTTATGTTCAAGGTTTTGATCGTTCATCTTTATGGCATCCAGTGACCGTTGTTAATGATTTGCTGGAACATGCATTGCTGCTTTTTAGAACAAAATTAATCAGCGGGACCTTGGCCGATCTGCCTTGCATACAACTCAGCCGGGCTGTTGTTGATATATCAGTCCATACTCGGTGTGCATAGAAATCCTAACGAGCTTCTGGAGACCAGAACTGTTGGTTTGCACTGCATGGGAAAAACAGCCTATGAATGGATAGCGAGGAGGCACGGCTGTCCAGAAATAGGTACCAAGTACGAACGTTCAGTCGGCGTGGTTATCAGGCTGAAAACTGGGCAAATACATCAACTTACTTGTAACATTTCGTCGCTCCAAAGCTCCGACCGAGCAAGTGGATTTTTTCTCGAAAATTATATTTTCTACTCAATGAGACAACTATAAACGAAGCTCGTTATGAAGCGATCGCGATAATCGTTCCGCTGCACCGCTACAGAGATATACTGCATTGCGTAGGCGTAGTGTCCTAGACTTATTAACACATGTGCAAGGAAACGTTGAATCGTAACACTCCGATAACTTGAAATATGCACTTTTTCGCTTAGAGCTTTCGGGTGACTATGTTTATGAAACAATTTGGATTTTCGCTTGGGCAATGTCAATAGCCGTTTTCACGATGGATTATTTTGCGCGAAATGTTTTAAAACATTTTCAGATGTTTTGAAAAGTTTTAGTATGAAAGTTTTTGTATACGATATATTCCAAGAAAAATAAATTACTGATTTAGGCGATATTATCATTATTCAAGATATGGAAAACATTAAATAGCTCATTACAAGATTATGATACAAATTGTTCTGTGTCTAAAGATATATGCGTCTTAGAGTCCATTCGTTCAGTGAAGCAACCGCCATAACTAGTTACTCAATCTGGCAGCGTCATGGATTCACAGGTCTGCCTTCGCATTTGGCGCAATAAGCGCTAGAAAGGATCGCTGCCGGCGAGTCCATTATGAATCAAGGGAGGGTTTTATTTAGGTTTGTTGAGCGACAATAGCTGCCCGAGATCAAAAGTGTCGGAGTCTTTCTGAAAAGTTTTCAGTAGGTGAAGATCTGCATCACCAATTAACCTATGCCATAATTATCTTGCCTAATTACACAAACGCAATTTGTAACATACTATATTCTTACCAACATATTACAAATTAAAAGAACATTCAAGACAAAAGTCGTTTGCAAAATTATGCTACATTTAAGGAATGGATACGTATACTGAAAACTTTCAAACTAAAACATTTTAAACATTTTAAAATGGTGGTTTTAAAACATTCGCGCAAAATAAGCCATCGTGAAAACGGCTAATAACTTGATTTTATACTGTATGTACATATATGTTTGCTTTGTTGCCTGGAAATAACCATCGCAATTATCATCATATTTGTAGTTCACTGATTCAGTTGTCACTGGTTCAATTGTCACTGCATAGTTTTGCTATTTAAGTCCAGGAAACTTCGTCTAGCTCTGCGCTCCACGTGTTCCGTAAGATCAAGTAGACGTGCTTTGTGTACAATACCTACCTCGTTTTTTAAGCTGACACTAGTTGTCGCTTTTAGGTGAACGCTTCTCAAGCGTGCATGCTTCAATGAGTCATCGCCGTAGGTAGGTCAGGTGTGCACTATATACATAAATCGTATTGATGATAATATAAGCGTGGTATTGATGATTGTGTTGTTTCAAGCAAATTAGAGCCACAAGGCTTGAACCCTACTGCATGGGCGTCGCCACGAACCAAGAGTTGGAGAGGGGGGACGTTGGAATTCTGAAGTTGATTATTTCCATGTTACGCCTATTGGCGTTATGTTAAAACTCGAATATTGTTGGAGGACGCAACCTTGTTTACAACGAATAGGGGAGCGCTTCTCCCCAACTTTCCCTGTTTTCGACGTTCATGCCCTAAATGTACAGAGTGTATGCTACAAGGACGGAGGGTGCCAGCTCAGTCACCGGACGAGGCAGCGCACGCGACCAGCGCCGTTCGACCGCGCCCAGGCGGAACCGACACCCCGTGCTTTCTGTGCTGCGCCGTGCTTGCCGACACGCCGTGCCGATAGCACTAATGCTATTGGAAGGCCCACGATGATTTGATGTACTCTAAAGGTAAAAAATCATGAGGAATCGAAATATAGTATCACATTTAAAATCCATTGACTCGTGTTTATTTAATAAAAATTTGAAATTTTAAGCTCAAATTTGAAAATATTTTGACTTTTGTTCTGAAAAATCTATGCATATTCAAAAGGTCGTGTTTACAATATATCATCTGTTTACGGTTGGATCTGTGACGAATGGTCTTTTAAGATAAATCCAGTAAAAAAATGGCAAAAGTCGAAAAACAGCAGTCACCCATAACTCCTAACCCGTAGCTCAAAACGCTCTATATCCCTCAGAATCGTGTTCAGGGCTAGAAAAAACAGCCAAGTTTTCGTCCAAATTCAAGGGAGTTGAGTAACAAATTTGCGTTTCGGTGGGTGAGTTGGCATGGAATGACCCAAGCTATCATAGTTTCCGAAATATTTGGGGGTTTCTGGAGGCTGGAGCGAAGTCCTAAAACCGCAAATTATGACCTTTGATGACCCCTGATGATTTCAATTTTAACCTGACCTAAGAAAACTGTTTTTATTATTTCGATAGAGCTTGTCTCGATATATCTAACACCGTTTTTCGCTTGTCGCTACGTAGCGCAGTTTTCGAGATCTCAGAGGGGGCGGAAATAAACCCCCTGCAGTTCGTGTTCGGCGCTAACCTCCTACAGTGCGCGGGTTAAGCACTGTATACCACTATACCATGCAGTACCGTATTCCAGGCCCGGCGTTCAGAGCGACCTCACCATAGCCTGGTCAATTTCGAGCAAAGAATGTTTGGTAACGATAACGTTAGAGGGCTCTACCGCCTTGATAATAGGCTACTAGAGGATCCCACCTTTGTACAGCCCATCCGGCTTGAAATACTGCGGGCGAGCACTGAACGTGCGGTCAACGCAAACGTGCCGGGCCTTGGCTTGCGATTAGAGATATACCTACTCACAAGTGAGATCCGAGTACAGAGCATAAAAATAGTGGCGTAGAAAGCGCGAGAAAGAAGAGAGGGACATTAACAGTTGGTTGAAGATGTATCTAAATGTGAGATAAAGTTGAGTGGAAACCCCACCCCCGCTGTGGTAGCTAGGCACAACGCGCTCCGTGTGCGCCTGTGATCGGATATTAGAGGAAAAGGGCAGATTAGCCGTCATTCGGTCGGCAACTCGTTGGTTAGAGCAGGGTGAGACAGCGACTAAGTTTTTCCTTATGCTTAACGCGCGTAGAGATAAAGAGAAGCACATGTCATATATGATGCTGCGAAGGTCAGATGATGCATATGTGACGGGTACTTGGGAAATTCTGAACTATTGCCGGGAGCATTATGAGGGAATTTACGCAACACAAGGCCAGGAATTCGATGGCTCACCGGTATAAGCGGATTTTTTGCAACCCTCAGTCTGTCCACAACTTAGTCAGACGGCAGGAGGATACAAAATCGTGCGATGAAGACATCTAACAGGAATGTGAGAGAGCCTGGAGAGCGATGATGAACGATAAATCCCCTCAGTCTCTGGATTTTCAAAGGATTTTGTATTTCCTTCTGTAATGACTTGGGAGATATGGTGGTGACTTACGTAAGCCATGCCAGAGAAATGTGAAATTCTTTGCTTCCTAGCGCAGGGGTGTCCTAACACTGCTACGGAGGGAATACGACCAAAAGCTTATTAACAACAAGAGAGCAATATAAGAGAGCACAGTTCTAGCCAATAGAATGATGGCCATTATTGGTAAAATCACCGCGTCCGACCAGGCGGGACCAATGAGGGTCAGTTTTTTGGCACAAATCTGCGGACTATAGCAGACGCCTTACATTAATGTGGAGCAGACAGGTTATTATGTCACTTGATTTCTGTAATGCTTTACACACGGTTGAGCACGGTTTCGTATATGAAGCACTCAAAGAGTTTAACTTTGGTGATAGTTTCATCAGCTCTGGGTCAAATTGTTGCATCACAAACCAAAATTTTTGCAGCTTTTGACAATGTCGGGCAGCTCTGGATTTTTTGACAGAAATTGTCTAGGTGTATTTTTATTTGCAGACATATTTCCATCTACCAATGAATTATTTATTTTGCAGGGCAAAATATTTTTTAGTGTACTACGTCTTATTTAATATAGTTAGTTGCTGACACTATATAGCACATCGATTATTTATTTTATAATAGATATTGATCATACCGAGCAAGAGTTGTACTGTATTGTATCTGAAATAAAACAAGTTTGTAGTACAAAAAGGACATATCATTAGGAAGAAATGGCGCGAAGTATCGGCCATGTGTCATATTTGTAACGATAACGTACCGCCGTTCATCTTGTAGGTATGCACCTATTGCACTGAAGAAGGCGATGAAACGTATTTTGTTTATAGGTAAGTTATAAATGTATAAAACCTTACACCCCCTCCCCTCTTCAGGGTCAACAACCCGGAATCCCCCAGCGAAATTATCCCTCCCCCTATTAGCAGGCTGGATCCGCCAGTGACCTTGCGATTTTCCACTAGCCTGATGGTTAGACTGTGCCGTGCTGACTTTCCACTAGCCTGATGGTTAGACTGTGCCGCTCTGACTTTCCATACTAGACTAGCCTGATGGTTAGACTGTGCCGTCTGACTTGTCCATTAGCCTGATGGTTAGACTGTGCCGTGCTGACTTTCCACTAGCCTGATGTGCCGTGCGACTTTCCACTAGCCTGATGGTTAGACTGTGCCGCTTGACTTTCCATACGTGACTAGCCTGATGGTTAGAATGTGCCGTGTGACTTGCCACTAGCCTGATGGTTAGACTGTTCCGCTTGACTTTCCATACGTGACTAGCCTGATGGTTAGACTGTGCCGTGCGACTTGCCACTAGCCTGATGTGCCGTGCGACTTTCCACTAGCCTGATGGTTAGACTGTGCCGCAGTGTGTTTCATGGGCTGGGTGCACCCATGGGTGCCCACTCAATTCTTCCGATTGTCTGGGCTGGGTAAGCATTTTTCGACTTTGCATGGGTATTGGGTACTGGGTGGGCATGGGTATGACAATTTTTTAGTCATGTCAATTGCCATTATTTTTACATGACAGTTATTTTTTACTTGACAGTTACTTGATGTTTAACCGGGTAAATATGTTAATAAATGATAAAGGACACTTAAACAATAAATCATGGTAATTACCTAGCAGTGGTGAAAGATTGAAAATCCATCATTTCTCCAAGTTCTGATCCAGTATGACAATAGCCGTTTTCACGATGGGTTATTTTGCGCGAAAATGTTTTAAAACATTTTAAAATTTTTAAAAATGTTTTGTTGTAGCCGCTTATCACGATGGACTAATTGGCGAAAAAATGTTTTAACGCCTCGCCCTACGGTCCATACGGCGGGGTTAAAATATTTCTCGCAAATTAGCCCATCGTGAAGACGGCTACCACTGAAACATTTTAAAACATTTCGTGCAAAATAAGCCATCGTGAAAACGGCTAATGTTGACCGAAAAGTGTTTGACGAGTCATAAGCCACAGCAATACACAGGTGCGTGATATTATTTCTCGTTGATAGCATACAAGTTCTGTTAGAATAATGGTTGCACATTTTGTGAAAATAATTATCTGCTTAATATGAATGGGCCGACCGGGCATGGGCCTCAATATTATGAATTTGAATGGGTCTGGTCTGGGTCTGGGCTTGGGATTTAGGCACCCATTAAGCACTCTGCTGTGCCGTGTGACTTTCCACTAGCCTGATGGTTAGACGGTGCCGTGTGACTTTCCACTAGCCTGATGGTTAGACTGTACCGTGTGACTTTCCACTAGCCTGATGGTTAGACTGTGCCGCTTGACTTGTCACTAGCCTGATGGTTAGACTGTGCCGTGTGACCTTTCACTAGCCTGATGGTTAGACTGTGCCGCTTGACTTTCCACTAGCCTGATGGTTAGACTGTGCCGTGTGACTTGCCACTAGCCTGATGGTTAAACTGTGCCGCTTGACTTTCCATACGCGACTAGCCTGATGGTTAGACAGTGCCCGGAGTGAGTGTGCCGTGTAACTTGTCACTAGCCTGATGGTTAGACTGGGCCGCTTGACTTTCCATACGTGACTGGCCTGATGGTTAGACTGTGCCGTGAGACTTTCCACTAGCCTGATGGTTAGACTGTGCCGTGCGACTTTCCACTAGCCTGATGGTTAGACTGTGCCGTGTGACTTTTCACTAGCCTGATGGTTAAACTGTGCCATGTGCGTGTATTGAAATGTAATACTTCGGTATGAAAAGATCTGAAAAGCAACGATTCAGTTGTTACGAAGGGCATAGCCAGACATTCGAGAAGGGGTTGGGGCACGGCATGCCATTGCCCAATGGCCATGGCCTCTCCGGCAAAGGCCCCCAGCCCCCATGAAGAAAAAATGGCGAGCCTCTGAGCCCCTGCAAAAGTATTACCAAGGATTTAGGCCACTATATATTTTGCAGGGTTGCTTAGTGGTACCAGTTTCAGAAAATACTTGTCCAATGTCCGACCGATTTCCAAGATCATGGTCAGCTGTCCATCCGAAACTGTCCGAAAATCATTGTTTGTCCGAAATTTGTCCGAAAGCAGAACAAAATGTATGATATACAATGTAAAACATTCAGTGTATCATTCCCAATGTATGCATAAGTATAGGCATTTGTGTCAACAATCGCTACAGTTACGATATCCTAAGGACACAATCATCATATATCCATTTATATACAGGACAATTTGCATTGATAAAAAGTAACTGGGTGGGTGATTTTCACGACAAGCTATCCTTGGGCATGGAATGTCCGAAAATATCCAAAGAAATATGTTTTTGTCCGTCCGAAACCGAACCGATCTTTGGACAAATTTGGATTTCCGAAAATGTTTGCACCGATTGGCACTACTAGTTGCTACCCTAAATAATCGCAAACAGGGACGTTGCGGATAATATTTTAGCGTGAAAGTCGGCCCAATAAGGAGACATTTGCCCCCTATTACCCCCTGGTTGATATCTCGCAAAAAATGCAAAATAAGCTGTTGCTTTTTCGGGTTCTTTATTTATCGAAGTATTACCTACATTGCAATATACGCGTGCCGTGTGACCCATCTGCGTTTCTACTCTGAGTAGTCTGCCATATCGAGGCACGCAGCGAGGATTTCGTCCAGGGGGAGGGGGCGGCGCCTCGAAAGGGCCCCTTCCAGATCGTTGAAAGCCTTCCCCCAAAGAAAAAACTGGATATGAAAAACTCTACGGACTTGAGCCACTTTATCTTGTGATGTTGAATTTTCAGGGGTCCTCTGGTTTGTCCAGTGGCCCTCCAGCCTGCTCAGAGGCCCTTCCGAGCTTGCCAAGAACTGCACTGACTGTTTTTATCCCTGCCGACATGCCCAGGGGCTTCTCCGCCCTGCCCAGGGGTCCCTCTGTGGCCTGTGCTGGCTAGCGGCCCATCCGACGTAATTAGGGGCCATATGACCTGCTCAGGAGTCAGGGCCCATTCGGTCTGATGAGGGGCCCCTCTGACATGCACAGGGGCACTTTGAACTTTGGTCTGCCCAGGGGCCCTCAAGCCTTCTAAGGGGCTTTCCGACCTGACAAGGGACTGCGCTTCTCTGTTTTGTCGCCTTGTCAACATTATCAGAGGCTAGGAGCCTATTCGGCATGTGCAGGGGCCCTTCTGACCCACCCAGGGGCCCTATTTGTCTGGTTAGGGGCCCATTGGACCTGCACAGGCCCTTTTAACTTGTCACTATACATAAAATATCTACAAAAGTCATGCAACACATGTTTTATGTATCATTTTACGCGTAGAATACGACAGTGATACTAATTTTACCACCTGACTTCGTGTAGTACAGAGAGTTATTATCAAGCTTAGGTCAAAGAAAGGTCACAAAATGTCAAAGTTCAAAATCAATAAATAAAAACCAAAAAAGCATGTTGTTAGACCGATTTTGTGTCACAGACACAACACAGTGCTGTCATTTTTGTCGGCATCTTGTCTAAAAGCCAAAAAATATGGTTTTCAAATATAACGTTATAAATAACCAGTACTTAAGAGTGACTCGTTTCCTTAAGCATGGGTTCTTGACTTGGATAGCAGTTTTGTAGAGCAGACGAAAAAATTTAGTTATGGCTGAAGAATAAAGGTTCGCAACGTAAAGTAGTTTCGACAACAGGATTAGTCTGCATTTCTTCGGGGGGCCCCGACAACAGCTTCGGGTAGTTCGCGGCCAGACGGGCGCGTGGAGGGTAGCGCAACTCTCTGACACGTAGTACCTGATTCACGACGCCTCGTTTATATCGCTCAGCCGCCCGGCTGCGCGGCAACCCTTTGTCAGAGACTGTATTAGGCATCTGGCGGAGCTAGAACGCCACCTGCTATCATATGATTTCTCGTGAAATACAAAGAAAAACTTACTTCTTTCTCCACATATATCCATCACTTGTCCAAACCAAAGTCATATTCGTAGTTTTGAGTATGATAAATTCAGTATGATAGTTGCTCGTATATGGGTCTCTGACATTTTCTTGTTTTTGTTTTTGCAATATCTTTGAAAGTTTTGATTTTGTGGTCATTTTTCACAAAAACATTTTTTTACAATTTAGTTGTCAAAAACCAAAAGTTTCCGAAATCCGAGACAACCATATTTTAGTTCTTGTCATGTTCTATCTTAAGCTGTGTTTTTTTTTTCTTATCATATAGCCTTTGTACAGTCTGTTAAATTTTAGCTGATTGTGGTGTGAAAATCGTGTGTAGTGAAGTCACTAAATTTAACAATACCAAAGGTTGAACAACAAAATTGCTTCATTTTACATACCAAATGTCAAATTGATGTACAATAAGGTAACCGAAATATTACGTCGATATCGCTAACAGTCTTTGAGTTATTACGAAAAGTCTTTAGGGGGGCGTTAAACGCCCCCCAGTCAATGCTGGGTTAACACCTGGCAAGGGGCTGCACTGGCTGCTATGTCGCCCTGCCGACATGCTCAGGGGCCTCCCCGACCTTCACAGGGGCCACTCTGTGCTGGCTAGGTGCTCATGTGACGTGTTCAAGGGGCCCTCTGACCCGCTCAGGGGCCCTTCCGACTTGTCCAGGGGCTCCTCTGACATGTACATAGGTCTATTGAACGTCCAAGGACCTTCTAGTCCTTCAGAAAGGGCCCTAGTGCCCCTATATAACCTCTGAAGTGTTCTAAGCTCTCGAAAGATCACGTTTTGCATGTTCTTCCGGCTCTTAAGGAGCCCATGATACCGTGCTTCGCGCGATCTCGTCGGCCCTTTTCGGCGCGGCGCGCCAAAAGAGCCAGCCGGGCCTACAGGGGGGGGGGCGCCCCTGCCGCCCCTCTCTTGGCTACGTGCCTGGCCATATCGTCCGGGGAGTAGTGAAGGTGAAGGCGTCTTACTGGCTTTTACACAGATGTTCGGCACTAGTTCCGCTTACCACGCCATCTACAGCCCAGCACGCAGTGCCGCTGAACGGAATCGGCAGCCGACCTCGCAGCTGGCACCATCTACAGCCCAACACACGGTGACGCTAAACAAATCCGGCTGCTGACTGTGCAGCTAGCGCCATCTACAGGGAACTTCAGGCCGCCCGAGACTCAGTTTTTGCACCGTCTTTAGAGCGTTTGCCTGATTTGAGTGTATTCGTATTTGCAAAAGAAAATTAAAGCACAACCACTGAAACACTCCAAGCACACGTTGTTCGTACTTCAAGCTGTATGTTATTGAAATAAGACCATACGAATATGAAATATGCGTCCTTTCGTTGTGCTCATACTTTATAAATGTTTATACCTACCGAATGTATTTTGGTATGTATGTATAACGTCTTCTTCCAAAATTATTTTGATGCTTCTGCACACTAACCTCTATACTGATTGTTACATTTAAAAGGTATTTTCCGTTTTAGATTGGAATTGGAATAACACTTGGAATAAATTTTTACTCCACACTTGGAATAAACTTTTACATTGAGGTGTCTTATTGCCTACGTAGTACAGCATAACTCATGCCTAATTGGTAATTCTGGAAATTCATGTATTTTACAGTTTAAAGTAAAGGGAGATGTATTTGCAGTAATTTTAGGGAACCTGATTTAATGTGTATGCGCTCTTTAGTGGCTACTGGCTATGCTGTGGTAGCTATCCACCGATAACCGTTGGACTTGGTAAATATTTGTGTATAAGGTCATAAGTGGCATAAATGACATCAAGGATTTAAACTGCCCATACATTTGAAGAATGTGGTAAATTTCATCGGATAGTAGTTGACTTCGTAAACTCTAAACACTTCTGCCGATTTTGTTCACGCCGCGAGTAGGGGAGGCCGGGGTCAAAATATGTAACACGGGGCAATTGTAACAGTAGCCATAATTCTGAAACCCCTTGATGGACGGTGCTGGTGGCATGCGGGATATGCGCATGGTTAGGTGCTGCCTTTCCTCATGGAGTTTGAAGACGATGCAGCAAGTGAGTCGTGTGCTGTTCATAATTATGTGTTTTTAAGGTGTTTTGCATTTTGCTATTTGTGTATATGATAAGCGATTGCTGTATCATATTACGTACGAATTAGACAATTTGACTATAGCGGAGTGTGGTTTAGCTAATTGACCGAAAACTGTGTGCCGTATAGCTGCCGCACACGCTACGTCGTTTTGCGTCAGTTTCGTGTCAAAGATGGCACTGCGTGACGGGGACAGTTGTAACATCTTCGCTGGGGTTAAATGTAACAATATCTAACTATAGCAGTGTTGCAATTTGATCGATATGGCCAACTACAAGACAAATTCCCCTTATTGGTCCGGGAACCGAGCGTGCCTTCACACATACACATATTAAGGACTACTGATACTTGTAAAAGTATCAAACTTTATTTTAGTACCTACCCATTAGGTGCTAGATTAAGGACTACGTAGGTGGTCTTTCGTTACCACATTTGTTAGCATGATACAATTGACCATGGGTGGTGTTACAATGGACCCCGTACCTGGGGTCGATTGTAACAGCTAAAGTGTCCTTTTAATCCGCGATTTCGACCCCTTAAAAGTCGATATTTCAAAATAATTTCACATCTGTGACAACGGCAAAACATGAAGCTGTTTTAAATTCCGAGACAGAGTATTAAGACATAGTATTTTCTCTAGCCCAAAATGTTTTCGCTCCAGAAGCGAAAATGTGAAAAATGTTACAATTGACCCTGGTCTCCCCAACAACTTATTTACGTCTACATATATTCTAAAATTTGCGAATTTTTGTATATTCATCTAACAAATACGAACGCTTACATTGGAATCCATCTCCTGTT
Organism: Semibalanus balanoides; assembly: GCA_014673585.1. Taxonomy (NCBI): domain Eukaryota; kingdom Metazoa; phylum Arthropoda; class Thecostraca; order Balanomorpha; family Balanidae; genus Semibalanus; species Semibalanus balanoides. The sequence goes on from VOPJ01003236.1 coordinate 155,925, forward strand.
TGCATTCAATCAATCTGGAGCCTGAATATCGTTCCTCATGGGAATGAGAAAATTATTATTTATACTGATATACTACAGTATCGTAGTTAGTTGTATCATTGATATGGCTCAGCCTTGGGCGCCCTCTGTGTGCTACTCATTCACACCTTCTATGTTGGCTTCTGTTCGGGACATCAACATTACTATAAGCACCACTGTTAGGGTGGGTTTACTCTGAGTCTGAGCTTCCTCTGTTTGAGCGTCGCATGGCTTTTATACAATGTATTAACCAGCACATTATTTGCAGCCGATTAGTTTTGCAGTATGCATTATTTATACCAACTACTTATTTACAAACACTGGAAGTAATCGTTGGCCGAGTTGCCAACTATGTATATGCATAACCATCTGCTTTGATGATACAAATATTTGAAGGTCATCTAAGTATTATTCAAACTCTAACACATACTATACCTCAGCTTTATCTTTGTTGCGATTTCTACTTCATGCCTTTACTTTTCTTCTTTCGTATTTTAGCTTCAGGGTCAAACGTTATAGTATTTATTTCAACATAAGCAAATGGATATCTACAGTGACACACTAAAAAGAAAGGGAACGTGATGTTCCCTTAAATGCCCATCGTTCATGGCGTACACAACTCAACAACAGCACTGGCAAAAAGACATCCTTCCGCTCCGGTCAATTACACAAGCAATTAGTTTTCAGCGTGCGCTTGAGATGCATTCAACGAACTACCATGTAAACAGCAGCTAGAGAACGTGGCAGGGCAATGATAGTTGGCTACATACTGTGGCCACATCTCATCTTATCACGTCCAATTTGCGCTACATCCAACCTTGCAGAACTCTCCACACTTACAACGGATGTCTTTCATTCAATGGCAAGGACTGTGATGCCTGCTCAAGTGCTCAACACCATGAGAATTGATTCGAGAGAGGTGGTGGGAGCCCAACACGCCTTATCTGACCGCGCTGAAGCGGATAGCAGTAGCAGCGGCGGCGGCAGCGGCGGCGGCAGTCGGAGCAAATAGATCACCCCCACCACACGGCTATGTCTCAAGAACGAGGGAGCCCAGACGACAGGACACGGGGCCGCGCCAGCACACAGAGCACCGGCACACACAACAGGACACAGTCCGACTCGGCAGATACTGGCACGGAGACTTCAACCTCGACCGTAATCTCACATTCAGAAGTCGCACAGGTCACACGTCAACAACACGCACTGTCACTGTGCATTTCCCGGTGTCCGAACTCTCTGGGCTCTTCCTGGGCTCCATCATTCAAGAGACACGCCTTTCTTGATTGTGAGAGCGGAGATGGTCGGCACGAACGCAGAATGCCTCGTGACCAGCAAACACACCCGCCTCACTGGCGCCACCTCTCGGAGCAGCGCCACTGACGCGTGGCGCCACCTACACCACCGGCGTCCCTCGTCACGGCGCCGCCAGCGCGGCGTCTAGCTGGAGTGCGAGTAGGCGGTGTTGGTGTAGGGTCCGGAGTAGATGGAGCTGCCGGCGGCCGAGGCTTCCTTGCGGCGCCGTCTCCGGCTGATGATGACCATGATGGCCACCACGACGGCGACCATCAGCAGCAGGCCCACGATGGCGATGGCGATGGCGAATATCCGCGGCGAGATGCACAGGATGTCGTCCTCGTCCAGATCGTCCTGCCGGAGCAACACAGACCACGCTGCAGTATGCCGGCCAATGGGGATGTGTGGGATGGACCATCAGTTCATGGCTGACAACGCTACACAGTTGCAATGTTCATTATTAAAGGGCGCCCTAAAGCAACAAGTTTTTTAAGACGCACAATTATCTAGAAAGGATTTCAAATTATATGTTCTCTGAACTTCGAACTAAGCACCCCTTTTCAGTGAAGCGTAAAATTGTCGTTATTCCGCTCCGCTGTGTGATTACACTCGCGTGTGTGAGTGCGTGAGGGTCGAGGATCGCCACGGTGGATGTTTTTGCTACCCTGATGAAAGATATGACGGTCGTAAATACTCTTTCGGTCGATAAAAACGAACACGCGTTCATCGTCCAATGAGCGCGCATTGCCGCAACAAAAACGCTCACAATGCTTTAAGATCAGAAGAATGCACGCAGTTGCCCAGTTATCAGAGATTGTCGAGTACTTTTATACGAGGCTGCGGCTGAAAAGATGCATGTCCCGGGATTATCAAGGTAGACGGCGCCTTTGATCGGTGTATGTGAGCAAGAAGCTTCATTCCGAACTTCAGGCAGATAAGGCAGCACTTTAGAACTGGAGAGTCCAGTACTGCTGAGCCGCTGTTGACTGTGGTGGTACCTAGTACCTACCCTGTGGTGGTGGTACCACAGGGTGGCGGCACCAACCCTGGTCAGCGGCCGGTTGGTAGGATGGTGGACGGTGGTACGTACCCTGGCCAGGGAGCCGTCGAGGTCGTCCTCGGGCACCTCCTCGCCCTCGTTGACGTACAGCCCGCTGAAGACCTCGATGACGGGATCCTCATCCGTCTCTAGATCGGTGATGGTAGCGTTCTCCACGGCTCGCCGACGACGGCGCAGGTTCGTTCCGTCCTCACAGATGGGTGGCTGTAACATGCAGACATCATGGCGTCACACACAGACTCCAGTCACGGGCAGAGGTTCGCTCCGTCCTCACAAATGGGTGGCGGTAACACATATAATGACGTCACAGTCACAGACACATCTGACACAACAAACTTCTAATTTAATGCAGAAGCTCGCATGACTAGCAAGTTATGCTTGCATACGAATAACATATTTCAGCTTTATAATTAAGTTAATACCACTTTTAGTTGCGAAGCCTTTATGTAAGTAATATTGGGTACAAATGCACCCGCTTAGAATGAACGATGCTAATCGTGCAGGGAAAATATTACTAAGTGGATAAGTGGACCTTCATACACACTTTAAAAGGCATTAACGGATACGAATTCGCATTGCCCTTTCGTCTATGGCTCCTGACCGCTGCGGCGTGAACTCGTTGATGTTAAGCTCGAGAGTTCACTCACCACATCATCACAGCCCCCGGTGTGTTTGAGTCAGAGCCGCACGTTACACTGGTCACTCACCACATCATCACAGCCCCCGGTGTGTTTGAGGCAGAGCCGCACGTTGCACTGGTAGTAGACGGACGCAGTGTAGGGAAACTTGTGCGCCTGGAAGTTAACCTTGGCGGAAGTCTTGGTCTCGCTGTAGTTGAACGGTCCCATGATCTCATAGTCGACTGGACATCTGTTGGAGAGGGGGGAGTTAGCACTGTCAGTGACCCGTTCTGACTCGCTTCTTCGTCAGTACTTCACGTAACAGTGCTTGGAGCATACCACAAAAGATGCGGACACTATATCTCCTCGGTGGCTGAAAGGACCAAGTTATGATTGGACGCAACCAAAAAAGAGCCAAGCAAATGAGCGGCAGTGTGTTGTCGGCGCCGTCCGCGCCACCGGCGGCACACTAATCAGCCGACATCCGCCGCGCACCGCACACACCTCCAGCCGAGAACACACCCGACTAATGAACCGTTCGACGTCAGGCATTGTTCACCAGGCGTTGACCCTGCCAGGCTATTCAGATCGCTAGCAGCACTAAAGTGCTTTTCTGTCGAAGTAGTATGCGATTAGCGAACGGGGTGTTCGCCGGGCAAAAAGCCGGTCGGCGTCGACACGCTATACGGTATCGCCTGTGCTGCGAGGCGGGGGCGGGGGCGGGGGCGGGGCGGGCCGCCGAGACAGGTAGCACGCTCTGGTCCGCACACAAACCACTTCCTGCTCCTCCGGCTGGTGTGAGGCCGTGCTCGAAAGTACGGCCAGAGCCGGCACTGTACCCAACCCATTAACGTACTTCAGAAACTACGCGACATTTCGGCAACCCATGTTCACAATCCCCGGGATTTGAAAGTCGATCTGCTTGGTCATGACTTGTTTCAGCGGTGACACCACTGCTGAGGAAGTGAGCCCAGTTTTGCGGAATGCCCGGCGAAAGATGCCGTCTCGGTGGCTGCCGCCGCCACCGCCGCTGCTCGGTGTGACGGTTCAGTGGTGTGCCCGGTGGAGCGTGCCGGCCACGTTCGCCGTCCGGATCGTGACGGAGCGGCGGCGCAGGGCCGCTCTTTGTTGCCGGGGGGTGTCACGATCGACCGGTCCTGCCGCTGAACAGGCGGCTCTTGAGACAAGCCACGATCGACTGACGGGACACAGGACACAGGACAGAGAACAGAGAGCCGACTGATGGAACACAGGACAAAGAGCTAGCACGGCACTTGCTGCAGACTGATCAGGTCTGACTCCGGACTCTCTCACCTAGTATTTTCCTATCACAAGCCGAGTGTAGCAAACGTCGACAGTGTCGTGCATTCTCTGCTCTCCCGTGCGTGTAGCGTGCTCAGCCTGCATACTGTCGTGCAGGCACGTAGCAAGGATTTCGCTCAGGGAGGGGGGCGCCTCAAGAGGGCCCTTCCCGAGCGTTGAAAGGGCCACCCTAAAAAATGGATATGAAAATCTCTACGGATTTCGGCCTCTTTATTTTGGGATGCACCTTTTTTCCTCAACTTTTGATGAGCTGGATTGGACCAGGACCTTCAGGACCCAAGAAAGGCCCATGAACCAGACACGTAGCCAGGATTTCGTCGGAGGGGGGGGGGGGCGCCTCAAAATTTTTATTCACCATGGCATGCAGCCAGGACATCACTCAAGGGAGGGGGCACCTCGAGAGCCCCATTACCAAGCGTTGAAAGGACCCATCCCCGAGCATTGAAAGGGTCCATTCCCGAGCGTTGAAAGGGCCCAGTAGAACGGATGAAAAGGTCTGCTCCCTCCGTACTGGTGAGGGTCTCATTTGGCATGTTCATGGGCCCTTCCGACCCGCCAAGGGGCCCTTTAGGTCTGGTCAGGGGCCCCTCTGACCTGCACAGGGGCCTTTTGAACTTATCATGGGCCCTCTGATCTGGCTAGTGGCCTTCCATCCTGCTCAGAGACCCTTTCGTCCTGGTAAGGAGCTGCGCTGGCTGTTTTTGCCCTACCGACATACTCAGGGGCCCCTCCGACCTACTTAGGGGCCCTCCGACCTTCTCAGGGCCCCTACGACCTGCCCAGGAGCCCTCTGTGCTGACTGGGGCCCAATCAACGTGTTCAGGGGGCCCTCTGACCCACTCAGGGGCCCTTTTGACCTACCTAGGGGCCCCTTCCGACCTTCCCAGGGGTCCTCTGTGCCGGCTAGGGGCCCATTCGACTAGTTCAGGGGGCCTTCTAACCCGCTTAGGGACCCTTTCGGCTTGTCTAGGGGCCCTCTGACATGCACAGGGCTCTTGTGAACGTCCAAGGCCCTTTGGTCTTTCATAGAGGCCCCTGGTGACCGAAAGAGCCTCTGAAGCACTCTAAGCTATTAATTAACAGAACATGCTTCGCGTGGTCTTCAACCTATTATACCGCGCTTCGCGCGGTTTATCGTCGGCCCTTTTCGGCGCGCGCAAGACGGGAGGGGGCGCTTCCGCCACCCCTTGGCTACGTGCCTGCTGTTGTGCATTTTCTGCTCTTCCGTGTGTGATTAGCCTCTCAGCCGGTTCCTGCTTGATGCAGTTTTGCGGCAGCGCTGACGGGCTGATCCGACAGATATGCTGTTGCTGGTTTCTGTTAATATGTAACTCATCCTCGTCAGACATTCTAAGAGGACTAAATACTCCCCTGTCTCATATCCTATCTCAGACCGGTTCCTTTCCAAACGTAACACGGTGACGTCGTTCTCATTCTTCCTCGCCCTGCCAAATACCTATACCATCGGTCAGAAAGGATGAGCGTGATTCTGGCAGCTGTGCGTGCTCGCCTGTCAACTCTAGAGCTCCAGCTGCAGACGCGTCAGTGACACGCATAGCACGCACATTTGCCTGATTGGTGCGAGGCAAAACCAAGGTCTTCCTCGCTCGATACCAAGCTGCTCTGCAGGGTTACATTGCTCCGTTCCATGTTTCGAAAGGGCTCACAATACCGCTCCCCTGCAGAGCAGAGGGAGCAGGCTGCGCCCTCCGATCCTGCAGGTGATGATCTATTCCATTGACGGTCTGCAATCAGCGATATGAGGTCATTCGCGCTCTGTGTTCAGCTACGCTCGCTGGGGGCTTGGCTCATCCTGCTGTATGTTGCAGTGTGCAGAACAGAATGTTCTGTCCACTACATCGACATCACCTGTCTGTCTGTCAGTGCTGCAAGCAGTGGAATCCAATGAAAATTGCAATTACTATATCCCTCTCCCCCGGTATCAGAGGCGAGGGCATAAAATAGTTTCATTGGATTTCACTGCGTGCAGCACCGACAGAAGCACCGGTAGTGTCGATGAAGTGGACAGAACCTTTGTTCTGCACTCTGTACCTCATGTCCGGTCCTGAGGGCGGCGGGAGGGCGTGCGGCGGCGGTGGCAGGGCGCGGCCCAGGACCGTCCGGCTCGGCCTATCGCCGTCTAGTCGGCCTGTCAGCCCTGCACGCCAGGCCCAGACTGCAGGCCAGGCCCGGCTCACGCGCGGACTGTGGTGTTCCGGCGCGCGGGCCAGGCCGGCCGGCCCTGCTGGTTTGGCCGGCCAGCCTCACAGGACCGCAGAACACAGCACGACCGAGACAGACGGATATCGCCCGCACCACCGGCGGCCGCCGCCATGTTACCGACCCGGCACGGCGGCGGCCAGACCGGAGCTGCACTCAGCTCTGACTCAGGCGACTGACTAGGAAAGGCCAGCTGATACCGTATGAATACGAACAGATCTTGTGTCTTCACAGAGCACGAGGGCCAATGGAAACGGCTGTGTTGTACCGCGGGACACAATGCGATAGCAGAGATCAGACAAATTACATTTGTATTTTTGTTAATTGCTTCATCCTGTATTTTTGACAATTTGAAAACCATGCCTCTTTCTTCAACGGGAAATCCTAACAAATGCAAGTGCATGCATTATGAATGCATACATCTTTGCAAATGCATCCATATTTTATATTTTATTTCTCGGGGATCTGGAGCACAATGGGGAAAGCGATCTCGGGACCAGCGCAGACAAGCAGCGCTTAGCGAAAACGATCTCTGGATCGAACACCAGCTGGTCGTATGAAGACCGGTGATATCTGTGAGTAGGAGAGACCGGTGGTACCTGTGAGTAGGAGAGACCGGTGGTATCTGTGAGTAGGAGAGACCGGTGGTACCTGTGAGTAGGAGAGACCGGTGGTATCTGTGAGTAGTGAGAGACCGGTGGTATACTGTGGTAGGATTGGACCGCGGTTATCTGTGGGTAGGAGAGGACCGGTTGGTATCTGTGAGTGCAGAACCGGTGGTTCTGAGAGTAGGAGAGACCGGTGGTTAATCTGTGAGTAGGAGAGACCGGTGGTATCTTGAGATGTAGGAGAGACCGGTGGTATTCTGTGGCGTAGGAGAGACCGGTGGTAATCTGTGGAGAAGGAGGAGACCGTTATTAGTGTAGGGAGAGACGGTGGTATCTGTGAGAAGGAGAGACCGGTGGATCTGTGAGTAGGAGAACCGGGTGGTAACCTGTGAGTAGGAGAGACCAGTTGGTATCTGTGAGTAGGAGAGACCGGGTGGGTATCTGTGAGTAGGAGAGACCGGTGGTACCTGTGAGTAGGATGAGACCGGTGTATCTGTGAGTAGGAAAGAGACCGGTGGTATATGGAGTAGGAGAGAACAGTGGTACCTGAGTAGGAGAGACGGTGGTATCTGTGAGTAGGAGAGACCGTTATGGTATCTGTGAGTAGGAGAGACCGGTGGTATCTGTGAGTAGGAGAGACCGGTGGTATCTGTAGTAGAGAGACAATGGTATCTGTGGGTAAGAGAAGAGTCAGTGTGTGGTGGCCTGCAAACGGTCGCTCTTCCCCCGCCAACACCAGCGAAGCGCAGATGGCTGATATTTCCGGGGCAGGGGCCCGGCAGACGCAGCCGCCCCCACTTATCCGTAATCGGCCCGGAGCGGAGCCGAGAGCATACTTCCAGGGGAGACTGTCTGCCCAGTAATTCCAGGGGAGACTGTCTGCCCAGTAAATTCCTGGCTGGGCGACTGTCTGCCAGTATTCCAGGAGAGACTGGTCTGACCAGTAATTCCAGGGAGACTGTCTGACTAGTAATTCCAGGGGAGGACTGTCTGCCAGTAATTCCAGAGAGACTGTCTGCCATAATTCCAGGGGAGACTGTCTCCCAGTAATTCCAGGGAAGACTGTCTGCCCAGTAATTCCAGGGGCGACTTGTCTGCCCAGTAATTCAGGGAGGACTGTCTGCCGTAATTCCAGTGGGAGGACCAATCTGCCCAGTAATTTCCAGGGGAGACTTGTCTGGCCAGTTAATTCCAGGGGAGACTGTCTGCCCAGTAATTCCAGGGGAGACTGTCTGCCCAGTAATTCCGGGGGCGACTGTCTGCCCAGTAATTCCAGGGAAGACTATCTGCCCAGTAATTCCAGGGGAGACTGTCTGCCCAGTAATTCCAGGGGAGACTGTCTGCCCAGTAATTCCAGGGGAGAGGGGAGACTGTCTGCCCAGTAATTCCAGGGGAGACTGTCTGCCCAGTAATTCCAGGGGAGACTGTCTGCCCAGTAATTCCAGGGGAGAACTGTCTGCCCAGGTAATTCCAGGGGAAGCCGACCTGTCGTGCTCAGTGACTCAGCAGGGAAAACTGTCTGCCCAGTCATTCCAGGGGAGACTATCTGCCCAGTAATTCCAGGGGAGACTGTCTGCCCAGTAATTCCAGGGGAGACTGTCTGCCCAGTAATTCCAGGGGAGACTATCTGCCCAGTAATTCCAGGGAAGACTGTCTGCCCAGTAATTACAGGGGAGAGCTGACTGGCCCAGTAATCCAGGGGCGAAAACTATACTGCCCAGTAATTCCAGAGCAGACTGTCTGCCCCAGTTAATTCCAGGGAACTGTCTCCGGGTTAATTCCAGGGGAAGCCGACCTTCGTCTCTGACTCAGCAGCAAAACTTCTCGACCACGAGTCAGTCGCTCACCAGTGGCGGTCTGCCTCAGCAGTGTATAGTGCCCTGGCCTCAGCCAGTCACTGACTGCACAGGAGTGTTCGTTCTCGGCTGCCATTGTCGACATATGCATCCGAGTGCCGGGCGAGGCGACTCGGGAATTCCTGGAGCCGGAGAGACATCAGTCCGATGACATTTGCAAACATCTGTTTTGTCAGTCACGATAACTTATCAAATCACGTTCTTATCGTATTATTTGTATGCAAATGACTGCTTCATTGACACAAATAAAATATGAGCCCCTGTGACCACTGACCAAGACCATGGTACCGCGACTCTGTTGTGCCGTCACCCGAAATATAAACACTGCTGCATTGTTTCGCCAGGTGTCGCAATTTGTTACTGTGACAAACAAAGATTGTACGACTGTGAGATGCATGTTGGGTGGCACGCATGCGCATGTACAGAGCTTGCAACTGCATTGGGTGTCCTGCATTGTGCTTGCATGTCAGCCGTTGCTGACGCCTTGTCTATTACAGGTGACTCTGTGTTGACTTAACTGTTAATTCCTAAAGATACAACTTATCAGTAATGGACACAAGCCTGTTGATATGAGTATCAACTCTGACATAATTACAAGTAGTCCAGATGTAAAGGTGGACGGCACGGCACAGGTCAAGATGTGAAGCCTGTTGGGCTGCCTGATCTGATGACGACGAGTATCCACATCCCACCTCTGAGAGAGGGGGAGCGATTAGAAGACTGGGAGCCACTGTTCACAGCAGCAGTGACACCTCTCTTGGCAAGGGGAGATGCAGGGCATTTGCAACTTGTCATTGGCAATGCTCCCGGCTTATGTATCACGGCATAGCTAGAGAAGCTGTGTCAGGAGGTGGTGACAGAAGAAAAGACTCTAGCAGCAGCGTTCAATGTGCTGAAGTCTGGTCTTGACCCTCCAGTGGATAAGTATAAGGCGATGCAGGACCTGTGTAGGTTGGACTGGTCACCCGGCACGATGATAGATGATTTTTACTACAGCTTGAAGCGGTTAGGACGATCCGCTGGTGCTGAACTGCAGCTGATCTGCACCCTGTTAGTGTCTCAGCTGCCAAAGGAGATCCAGGGGAAAGGAAAGTCATGGCTTGCAGACAATGGGGCGAGCCTGGATGAGAGTAAGGTGCGAGGCTTCATTGCTGACATTAAACAGTGGCTGATGGACAGAGGGATGGCATTAGATAGGGGTGCTAGGGCCTTTCATGACTCACCTGTGTCTCTGTCAGAACGAGTGGCCGCCCTTATGGTGGGTGGCGAGGCTGCAGCAGCTGCACCATGTCCTTCCACAACTGTGTTAGCTCAGGATAGTGTGGCCGGTCAGATTGACGAGAGTCAGATCATGAATAATGACAGTCAAGGCCTACAGAGGCAAGAGTGATGTGCAGATTCAGTCAGGGTAGAACCGGCCCCCTTTTAGTGTTTACATATGTTGTAAGACAGGCCATATGCATCGCGACATGTGCTGACGGTTGTTGCCCCAAGTGGCGGAGGCAAGGGTCATTGATATGCGGCCTGTAAACGGTGTGATGCGTGTTGGATGTCATAACACGGCGAGGAAGCATCACATTGAGTGTGCGATTTGACGACCAGCCAGTGTCAGCCATGTTAGATTCCGGCGCTGGAACCTCAGTCATTGATAGGCGCACTGCAGAGGAGCTTGGTGTTCTGGTAAAACTTCGTCCGGTGCAAGGTGCTGGCAGTAAGGTATAGGTGTTGGAGGAGAGTCCCACGGGCATCGGAAAGGTGTCTGTTTAGCGTCAATTGGTCAGCGGCGAGGCGATCGTGATCACGTACTGAAGTTGATTGAACTGTATCAGAGACCGTTGTGATCTTGGTCGAGACTCCTGTCCACTTTCCCTTCAGTGGAGTTTGACTGGGAGGGGGACGCATCCGCGGGATCAACCTGGGCACAGCCTGACCTCATGTTTGGGGGAGGGCAGCACTCATCACGTCTTGCTGTCGCCATGTTGGAAGAACCCGTTACAAGCGTCGGAGGACAGGACTTTGACATGAACCCAGCTCTACCGCCTTCACAGAGGAGACAGCTGAGTGAGGTGCTCAACGATATGAAACGATGTGGTTCGCCAGGGAACCCCGAAGAAACCCAGCATTCACTCAACAGCGTAGAGCATTTCTGATCGAGACGGGAGGGCGCCCGCCCGATTCAAGCAAAGAAGCTCGAGAATGTCCCCTTCCATGGAAGAAGAGGTCAACAAGCAGATTGATGACATGCTGAAGAATGGAATCTGCCAGCCATCTTCGTCACCATGGAGCAGTCGAGTGATACTGGTGCGCAAGAAGGACCAGTCCTACCGCTTCGTAGTCGACTACCGTGGCGCTACTGAATGATTGTGACGAAGAAGGATGCCTACCCGGCCAGCGGACTGCCGAGAAGATCGCTGGATAGCTAGACGAAGCCAGTTTTTCCTCGTTTCTGGACGGAGCGAGTGCATACTGGTCGGTACCTGTAAGAGAGCAAGACAAGGAGAAAACCGCATTCGCCGTGCCAAGAGGACAATACGAAATGAATGTCATGGCGTTTGGATTATGCAACAGCCAGAGCACATATCAGCGAGCGGTAGACCAGGTGCTCGCGGAAGTCCGCAGACCGGAAACGTACGTGGAACGACACGTGCGTGCATACGGCAACGTTCAACGAGCATTGTTACAGTTGCCTGGAGTCCGGCCTTAGCTGCTTTCAAGAAGGCGAATATGCAGCTGAGACGAGACAAGTGCAAGTTCGGCTATACGGAGGGTGAGTTCGTCGGACACGAAGTTTCAGGTTCTGGATGCAAACCCCTGCATTCGCACGTGAACACGATCAGAGAGTTCCCAGTCCCATCAGGAAAAAAGGAGCTGCAGCGGTTTCTGGGACTCTGCAACTACTACCGGCACTTCGTGCCCAGCATGGCTGCCTTAGCAGAGCCGCTATACGTGTTGACGAGAAAGGAGGCCAAGTGGGAGTGGTCGGCGGCCTGTCAGAGAAGTTTCGAGTCTCTGAAGGAGGCCCTGGCCAAGCGGACGACGCTCATGTTTCCTCGATGGAAGGAGCCGTTCTACGTGGAAGTGGACGCCAGTGGGGAAGGCATTGGAGGAGTGCTAACCCAGAAGACCGAAGGTGGTGGACGAAGGAAAAGACCGATCGCATTTCTTCTCGTTCAGGACTGGACTCAACGAAGCGCAAACTACAGCGCAAAGTGAGTGGAATGCGGGCGGTGATTGCTGCCACTCGGAAGTGGAGGAAGTACCTGCAGGCAGCCACGAAGGTCTACCTGGTCACGGACCACAATCCTCTTGTGTGGTTGCGCCGACAGGTTGACCCGCGGCACAAATTCGCCAGATGGATCATGGAACTAGAGGATCTTCGGTATGAGATCGTCTACAAGAAAGGCGCCCTGAATGCAGCTGCAGACTGCCTGAGCAGAGTTCCGGCAGTAGGTGTGGACGAAGCCGTGAATGACGACAGTGAGCATTTTGACAGACATGTGTACCGAGTGAAAGGTGATGAAGCACTGCTTGATAGCATCCGATCAGAGCAGAACCGAGACCCAGCTGTGTCACTCGCGCTATCTCAAGTAGTAGTTGATGGATGGCCGGGTGACGAAGAGGCCGTTTCAAGAGATATCAGGGGATGCACACCGATGACGGTCTCCTGATGAGACGGGGGAAGATTGTAGTGCCGCGCTCACTTCAACGGGAACTGGCTGAGCGTGAGCATAAAGTGGGTCATCTGGGCGTCGAGCGGTCGTGTGCGTCAGCGGCCGACAGTTTCTTCTGGGCCCAGAATGACGACGACGATGATGACAGGTTTGCAAGAGTGCTTCTTTGCAGACCAAACAAGCGCTTCCTACCAGCCAAGGTTGAGCTGCAGATCCTACAGTCTCGGGGACTTGTCCCGGCGTAAGGTGATTGCCCGATGGGAGCGACGACTCTGCCGTGAGTGAGGCGGCTACCGGTACCTTCTCGTCATCGTGGATGTATTCTCCAGGTACGCTGAGTTTGTGCCCATGAGGGATCAGCAGGCTGATACCATTTGTGATGCTGTGCGCACAGAGTGGATTTTTAAGCATGGAGTTCCAGAGATCCTTATCTCTGATCAAGGTAAAAACGTCGACGCGAAGCTGTCCGGAGGTTTTGATGCAGAATACGAGTCGATAAGCGCAGATCAACCCCTACCAACCCAGAAGGAGACGGGCTTATGAAAGGTTGTGTACAAGCCGCAAGCAACTCTTACGATGCCTGTTGGCAGACACGGCAAATGAAAAGGAACAGATTGGCGAGCGTATGGAAAGAGGTCAGCTTCCTGTTCAACTCGACGAACAACAGCAGCCACAAGATGAC
>VOPJ01003236.1:174278-186222 GCA_014673585.1 Semibalanus balanoides
ATATCCAGATTTTCTGAGGTGTTAAGTCTCTTAATAACGCTAGCGGATACCACGAGGAAGTAGCCAACGCCAACTCTATCCGACTCGATTTTTAGGTCAAGGCTGACGTCTCATTATATGCATGCATGGCCTGCACGTTTTCCGTTTTTCCTTGGTTAAGATCAGCTGACCATAATTGATCTTCAGGTCGGTAAGTTACTGCACCCTAGTTTTGAGGATCAATAATACGACTTGGATAAATCGGCATGCCTTCAGAAACACAGCCGGTTCGGATGTTTGCTGCCCGTGCCGATAAGTGGCCTTGACTGTTGAGCAGCAGGGCTGTCGTCACACTGCGACCTCGACCGACACTGATACTGTCCTCTCGGGCCGGCCTGGGAACACGGCCTTATTCCAGCTGCGTACGGCACAGCACGACAACAGTGACCTCGACCGACACTGATACTGTCCTCTCGGGCCGGCCGGAGCGCCTTATTTGGGAGGACCGACAGGACTATCAAGGACCAGCAGGAGGGGTCAGACGCGCGCACTGCGCCCCGGTATATGCACAGAAGCTACCAAGAGTGGTGAGTGAAAAGCCACGAGAGCGGCCCCCTGTACAGAGTGCGGTGAACATGAACTACACACAGAAACACTGCCGACACAGACGAACGGAGAGCAGCAGCTGACAGGAAGAGAGCAGGCAACACAAACTCCTCTCCACAGGGTGACACGGTTAGCGGCTCGGACGGCGTGTTCTGCAGGCGGCCCCGGCGACCCGGCTTCCGGCCCGCCGCCGCCGCCGCAGCCGGCTCCACTGGAACGCCGCACAGCACAGCCGAGCTGCGATTAGTGGTTAGTCACGACCAAACATGCGTGGTGCGCCGGGTGCTGCGTCACCAGCCAGCGGCCCGCACCGTCACATACCTCGCACTGTTACGCAGCTGGGGCAGATCGCCGCTGCGGGAGAACAGGTCAGGTCAGGTCAGGTCAGGTCAGGTCAGGTCAGGTCAGGTCAGAGGGGCGGCGGGTGGCCGCGGTGGTACCGGGTGTGGCCTCGGCTGACCATCCCGGGACAGGCATGGCCGTGTCCGCTGCAGCCTTGCACGACGCTTGCGTCAGAGCGCCCACCCTCCCTCCCTCCCTCCTCAGGGCAGTGCAGCGCAGCGACGCCATCCTTGAATGCCCGATTTGGCAACGACTCAGGCTCTTGCGTGTGGTGCATGACTAAGAGCATATGCCTGGTCATGCCTGGCTTGCGCCGCTATCAGCTCTTCGTCAGTGAAGTGGAGTAATGTTAATGTGAGGAAAAAATCAGGGCCTCTGTGTCGTGAAGTTCCTGCAATCATTGGTAGTTGGTATACTGCTTTCTATTCATAATCACATGTTGTATGCTATGCAGCGAAATAGGTCTGGGGTTTCTTGAGGTATCGATCAAACTCTTAATATTAAATATTTGCCTATTCACAGTAGTTACTAGCTATATATTGTTGAGTAAGCTTTCCAGGATTGTATCATATCTAGAAATGTAGTTCAACTTCCATGATGCAACCGATTCTGTCGTACTCGTCAGTCGTTAGCATAACTTTTCCCGATGAACTAAGCTACCCATCCCCAACATACTGTCACACAGTACTGCTGACTGCTGACTGCTGACTGCTGACTGCTGACTGCTGACTGCTGACTGCTGACTGCTGACTGCTGACTACTGACTGCTGACTGCGGACTAACCTGACTGCCGACTGCCGACTGCGACTGCTGACTGCTGACATGCTGATGCTGACTGCTGCACTGGTAACTGCTGACCTGCTGACTGCTTGCTGGCTCTATACCGTCGTCGCCAGTCGTTTTCCGATTCCGTCGCTCTGGATAATTATCACCTACTCACGTCCTCCATTCCCGCCCCTGACCTGGGGACCCGTGCAGCTCGTGGTGGCCTGGTCGTGCGGCTCGTGAGTAACTTTTGAGTGAGCGTGGCTGCGGCGCGGCGGCCGGTCGCGGGTCGTTGGCCGGGTCAGTGCGGGCCAGCTGGCCGGAGTGTGACCTGTCTGGTGTACGGTGATCGGTAGCTCGGTCAACCGGTCCCGGGCCGAGCCGACCTGTCCCGCCCCGCCCCTGTCCCGCTCTGTGTGCTGGCCCAGGGGGGGGGGGACAGCGCACACGTGGGGCCGCCACAGACGTCCGTCTATATTTGGCAGCGACGGACCAGACAGCTGACATGGGAGCCTGCTGTGACCGTACTGACGCGGTATACGGAGATAGACAGCCGACATAGGAGCCTGCTGTGACCGTGCTGTCACTGTCCGGGAGATAGACAGGCGCCACGTGAATTGTAAGGTGTGTTTCAGTGTTGTGGTTACTGGTTGCTGATGGCACGTTCACACAACGGAATATTTGCGCAAATAAATTAATTGTCCGGATGGAAAAATAAAAACAATACAGGCCCATTACCTCAAATCTTAACGTTGTAATGCGAGCTTCACAGCTCGTGGCAGTCGCGGCATCACACAACAGCCGAAATATGTCCCTTTCTACCATTGTTTACGTTTTACGGACTTTGCGTTCAATAAAAAATGTTATATAAAGAAGTGGGAGGCTGCTAGGGTCCTGCAACTGTTTGCTATTGTCCCACGACCTAGCTCACCATATGATGTCGGCTGCTGAACATAAAAGAACGTACTTTTCGCAAGTAAAGTATTTACAACAACGTCATAAACGTACGCTAAGTATCTATACCAAAGAGACTGAGTTACAAAGCTCGCTGTTGTTCGAGACGAACCCCATGAGATACTCAAGGAGCCTGACCGGTGGGTCGGGTTCATGAGCCGCTGCTGTTTCCGACAGAGTCCGATGCGAGCTGCGGACACATGTCGTAACTATGGCAAGTTGGCAGAGCGAAGACAGGATTGAGAAACGAGTTGCCTGTCCCGGCGCTGGACCACCTGTGACGGTGGCGGGCGGGCGGACTGGGTTGCGTTATTGATGACCGGCCCAGCAAGTCTTGCTCTGTCGTTTATTCCGTAAGTTTTTGTGACGTCGACTCGAGACACCGTGTGTCCGAGCCAATCCAGATACAGTGTGTAATGTACGGACGTGTTACTCTGCGTTACGCCCAGCTGTGTTACAGCGTGTTATGTATAGCTGTGTTACAGCGTGTTATGTATATCTGCGTTGCAGTGTGTTATGCATAGCTGCATTACAGTGTGTTATGTATAGCTGTGTTACAGCGTGTTATGTATATCTGCATTACAGTGTGTTATGTTTAGCTGTATACAAGTGTGGTTATGTATAGCTGTGGTACAGTTCGTTAGTTTATCTGCATTGAGTGTGTTATGCATAGCTGTATTACAGTGTGTTATGTATATCTGCAATGTAGCGTGTTATGCCTACTTGTGTTAATGTGTGTCATGTATAGCTGTGTCTACAGCGTGTTATTATATCTGCATTACAGTGTTGTTATTTTAGCTGTATTCAGTGTGTATGTATAGCTGTGGTACAGTGTGTTAGTTATATCTGCATTAGAGTGTGTTATGCATAGCTGTGTTACTGTGTGTCATGTATAGCTGTGTTGCAGTAAGATGCGTCGAGCCGTGTTTCAGTGTTAAGAATATTTATGTGATAAATGTTAATCGAGTGAAAGGAAGGCCTTATATTAATCTAATAATTCATGTTTTTAAACTTATTTTAAACTAAAAAACTTGCCCCGTTTAAAATAAAGTTATTTTAGTTTAAAATAAGTTTAAAAACATGAATTATTAGATTAATATAAGGCCTTCCTTTCACTCGATTAACAAATAGTGTTTCAGTGTGTCTGGGGCAGTGTTACTGTACACACTGCGTCGGACCGTACTGTCCGCTGTTGCGGTACAGACAACAATGCCAGCGCCGCGCCTCTGGCCAGTTTTGTCCAGTGTTTCCGTTTCGGAAGTGGGCAGCCAGCGAAGTATCAGAGCGGAGAGTGGTACCGCAAAGCCGCGCGGTCGGGGAGCGCCGCGGGCTAACGGGGCGCCGTACAGACACAGTTAGCAGGCAGATCTGCCGGCTCTACTTACGAGTCGCCGGGAAGACACCGTGCTGGACCCAGGTCTCACTAGTCTTTATCAATCCCGCTCCCCCCCCCAAAAAAAAACGCACCCGGTAGGCTGTCTTTCCTCCAACAACTACAAATGTCTTTGTCGTATGATGCATAAAATAAACATTTCTGAAACACATCCCCAAAGTACGGTTTACCCTAAAATATTGAAGCCATAACCCGTAGACAAGATACAACAGGGAAAACACCATTCGTTTCATTACCTGACGTTGAAGTCGGTGTTGACGGCTTTCTCCCTAGTCTGGTACTTGCAGCGGATGTGGTAGCCACGGCCCTGGTTTGTCACCAGCTTCCGATGCGGCTGGACCACGATCGTGTTGAAGTACTCGATATCTTGGTCCTGTCAGGGAGGAAAATCAGTCAGTCAATATATTGAATACTCGATTTATCTCGGCAATCGACAGCAGGATATTGCTCCATTTTATATGGACTACTCG
The DNA here is from genome assembly GCA_014673585.1 of Semibalanus balanoides. Taxonomy (NCBI): domain Eukaryota; kingdom Metazoa; phylum Arthropoda; class Thecostraca; order Balanomorpha; family Balanidae; genus Semibalanus; species Semibalanus balanoides. The sequence continues at coordinate 178,788 of VOPJ01003236.1, forward strand.
AGCGAATCCGGGCATTGTGAAGAAAATGGGATTCATCTATACTGAAGCGCAGGAAGTTTGTTGAGAGAAAAAGGCGCGGCAGTGTTGCTTTGGTGCTGCTGTTGACTGACTGGGGCGATGGGAATGCGCTCGATGGACAATGAACTCTGCTGGGTGGACTGTGTTGTGCAAACAAACTCTGTTTATTCATGACTTAGACCCAATCTGAAAGGAATGCCGGGAAAATAAGATCAAAACAAGGGGCAGTTTGACAGCGACCTGAAGGCTTTGCGTCTGTTTTTGCTAAGACAGCTTTTGGTGTGGGTGGTAAAAAAACGGTTTTGAGTGAGAGAGGAATGGGTTTGAATGAACGATAGTGGATGGCTTTTGCTGGGACTTGGTTCTACGGGCACGCTGAATGCTCGATAGTTTGTCAGATGTAAATAGCAGCCCTTGTACGCGAAGCCCGAAGATGTGCATGGTCAAGGCCCATCGAACAGGACAGAGAATGCAATGGACGTTAAGAAGCGAACACTTCCAATGGTGACTTCAACGCCTAGTTGACGTAGATACCACGATGAGTGAACAGGTAGCTAGCACCAAATATGTCGCTCAGCTCCCGCATGCTATGCCAGATTAGAATGGGCGATAAGATGGGCAGTCAAGAAGGGCGTAAATGCTGCCCCAGGGTCAGGGTGGGGCAGAGGTAAGTGCCGAAAAGATAGGCTGGTAGATAAAGTGTGCACCGCGGCCGCCACTGAATCCAGGCCGACAGGGTGGAGACTTCGATGGCCGAACAGATAGGGAACCTCCAGTTCGTCAACATCCACGAAACATGGATGATCGAGTAAATTATCCTTAACAGGTTAGTGGGACCATTTATATCAAGCGTTAATAATTACCACTCGAGCAATAATTGCTCGCATGGTAAGAAAACATATCTTTTTTGCACTTCCAAAACATCAATGATTCTAGTTTTTAACACATTTACTACAGTCACGAGTAATTCGTTTATAGGGACACGGGTTGCTCTCTAGATAGCCATTAACATCCCGTTGGTTCATAATGTAGATATATTATTAATAAGGGTTGTCGGACTCGTGAAACAGTAATATAAACCTTTCGAGGTTCAAGTGGTACAAGCTTACTCTCCGCAAATTTAGCCGGTTTTCGGGGGCACTGCTTTGAATGGCAGCCATCCTCATCCTATCTACAGAAATATGTTACTTATCAATGTTCATCTGCATTATAAACATACAATATATATATTTCACAGATTGAAGCAGATGTTGTAAGAATTAAATCGCATCATGAGTATCAGTAGCATCACGTCACCAGTAGCAAGCACCACACTATAAAACATATTTACAATAAACACAGTCATGGTGCCATCCAATCAGATAGTACGTAACTATCTGTGCTGGTTTTTATTGAAAGGCTGGCCCCTAAGCCCGGCAATAGGCTGGTTGAGAACAGTGGCTGCTGTGGTGCCAAGTTCAGTGCCGTGTCGGGCCCGGCCGTGACCGCAGCAGTGCTGGCCCGGGGCCTCTACCTGGGAGCGCTCTCTTCCCACCGCAGCAAAACAGCACGACCTTGGCCGTCCCGGTTGCCGGCGGTCAGGGGCGCCGGCTCGCCGCCGGTCGACGGTCGTTTTTGTCAAACAGCCGGATAACACTGGAGACGCCTTTTTGCACGGATCACCCGGTCAGAAGTCCCGTGGTTTGGAGTTCAACTCCGCGAGACAGTGGTAACTGGGGACCAGTCTTCCATTTGATGGCCTTTAAGTATAGCGAGGGGGTAAATGGCAACAAACTAGTGGACGTTAACTTTTGTCATGTCATTTGCTTTTTTCCTTCTTTTTTAATGTTTCTTGATTTGTATAAGCTGACGAAATTCACTTTGAGGCGTATGAAAAAGGCAAAACTGCGATTGCTGATACTGGAATAATTATGATCATTCAAAATCTGATAGTAGCTACTTCCAGATTTTGGGCCAATAACCCCACTCACTATATATGTGAGTAACTTTGTCCATGACAATGACGCGAAATAAAACTGTTTTCCCCTGGGAAAATTGTCAAGGCCAAAATGCCAGTTAACTTGTCCATTGCCTCCGGTTCCCACCGTCAAGTAGGTATATTCCGCGAGACGGGTGCCGATGAACTGGTGTTTCACGGGCGTCCCACTCCCACGCACGTTTCTGTGGTAATAACTGCCTACACAACTGCGCGAGCAGCTAAAAACAACCAGGAACACGCTATAATGATGCTTTAATAGGATGTGTAAATGTAATTGCCAGGTAGTGGAAGTAGAAGAGCTATAGCCTATCATAGACAGTTGGGTCGATCGTCTCACCTCCTCCAGACTCATGGTATTGCAGCTGCGGAGAGGCAGCCGGTACTGGACGGACTCCAACTTGGACGTGTACTCTGTCATGCATGACGAGTTCTTGGAGAGACCCTTGGGGTATATCATGCCGTTGAAGACGTGGCTGGTGGCGATGGTGACGACGATGTCATTGCTGTTGCACTCGATCCGGACGTCTGTCACGGGACTTTTGGCAGGAAGGAGCGCTGAAAATCGACAGAGGCGGTCTATCAAAACACGCGAAGAGAAGGGCTGGCAATGTGATGTCTGCCTTCCAGTTATATGCTATTTAACTATGCTTTCCTTCATGGTCTGCATGAGCTAAAATCCTAAAGATTGGCTAGATCATGTTCTGGAGTGCCTTTAATATCCCATCTGGAAAGTCTTTTAATTAGTTTATGCATAAGGCTTATCATGAAGTTGCAATTAGCTCTATGTATAAGTAATTATGCTAGCAGCTAAAATATAATTGAAAGATAATGGGCGGCTTTTATGTCGGCAGCATGGTCCACTGGCTGTGGAACCCCTCCCAGAAAATGGCCTGCATCTGCCATTACCCAGACGACTCTCCGGAAGTAAGTGCAGCTGCTCAAACCAACACGGCCATTTCTGAGGCTGCGGAGCTCGAGATGAAAGAAGGCGAAGAAACGGGAGCTGACTTACGTTTCTGGGCTGTGGCGACGGTCGAGGCGGCAACCACCTGTCGGCAGAGAGAGGAGGGAGGGGAGAGTGAGACTGCGCTGACAGATGGAGCAGAACCGTTAACGACAGAGTGGTGCGGCGACATCCGATGACTGTTGAGTACCGAGGGACCGGCGGCCGGCCCAGGACCGTGAGACGGGGCACCGGCCGGGGCAGCAGAAAACCTGGCCCATCAGTCACATACAGCGTCTGAGCTCGATGGGAGTCTAAAACGTAAAGGCACTGATCTCCAGAGTAAATACCGGGTATTCGCTGAATGAGAGTAAATACCAGAGTAAATACCGGGTATTCGCTGAATGGCAGTCTCAATGACTGAGTCTGTTGAATGGCGTCTGGATGACGGTGCTGGTGTGGGGCGGCTCACAGACAGGTCGCTCACCCTGCCCGGTCGGAGCGGTCGGCCGGCTGGACTGACTACCGACCGGGTCACGACCTGGTACGTTCCCACAGCTCACAGTCGGCGACCACCCAACCGGCGCCGCGCAGCGTCGTCCGTCATCAGTGCGTCACCAACGTCACACCGAGTCAGTGACTGGCATGGGAGCGGCCCTGACCCCGGTCTGACCCCGGTATGACCCCGGTCTGACCGCGGTCTGACCCCGGTCTGACCGCGGTCTGATCCCGGTCTGATCCCGGTCTGACCCCGGTCTGACCCCGGTCTGACCCCGGTCTGACCCCGGTCTGACGTGACCCCGTGGGGACACGCCCTGACCGACCACTGTCCGGGCCTGAGAACTGACGGAGCCGCCGGATGCGAACGGCCGCACCATAAAGGCAGTCGCCGACCGGCCCGGCATGGGATAATACAGCCAACAACCGTGGGTTTTCCGGTGGCCAAGGACGGTCGGGATCAGGCCTGTGCCGACAATCGTCACGGGACTGTAATGGCTTAATCGTGGCTATAAATTGTGTCGTAGGAGAGGGGAGCGAGACTAGTTGTATTTTGTTAGTGGATTGACGGATTTTGTAAGCTACCTGAGCTCTGAAGCGTTTTCAAGTAAATCGCATGCAAATTTGTCCTCTCTTACCTCCAGAGGGTCCAGTCAGACATCTAGAGGGTCCAATTCGACTTCCATAGGCCCCATTCTGGCTTGAAGAGGGCCAATTTTGATTTGCAGAGGCCCATTTTGGCATGTGAAAGGCATATTTTGCACTAAAAGCGTCTATTCTAGCCTACATTTGTTTTCAAGGTAAAAAAGGTCCACCAAGGCTTGAAGGGGTCACTAAGGCCTGAGGGGCCAACCAAGGCCGGGGTGCACTTTGCTACGTGGGCCCCTCCTTGACCGAATCCTGGATCCGCCACTGATCTGCTGTGCCTTGGCACATTATTGNCTCCACGCTGTTTATTGTCCAGCGTTCGACGAGCCAAACCTGTCAAAGAGGCAGCTCTCCGACCTCTGGGAAATATTCAGGCCTGCCTGTGTCGATACACGAGCGCGCTGCTCTGATATCAGCTGCCGGCTCTTGTGCCCGTCACCTCCGCCAGCACGCTTGGGTACCTGTCGCTGCTCTGATATCAGCTGCCGGCTCTTGCGCCCGTCACCTCTGCCAGCAAGCATACCTGTCGCTGTGCGCGCTGTAAATGTATATAGATGTATGTATGTATGTACATACAGTCGGTCTAATATGTATCTTCCAATTTGTAATTTCTTAAACTCCTCTAGTCTCACTTCTGTGTACAAAAAGGATTGATATAAGGGAACATGTGGTACCTACGTAAGTTCCTTTACCACATGTTTCTTTAAATCTGCCCTTCATGTACACATAAGTGAAATTAGATGAGTTTTAGAAACTAACAAAGGGAATATACATATAAGACAGACTGTACAATGTACACGCATGCTGTGCATGCAGTAACCAGCCCTCCCTCTCCGGGCTGACAGAGGATCGTGGACACGGCGGAGAACGCCGCCATGTCGCACATCGAGAAAGCCCACCTCGACGTGACCTACTACAACGCCAAGAGGCTGAACGAATTCGTCGATAACGGGAACAATGAAACACTGAAGGAGGGCTACAGGGAGTTCGGACTGGGCAACTTGTCCAAACACTTCAGCGGCATCCCTGTGAACATGACGCACAGCACGGTGCACGTGCCCACAAACGTGTACGACAAATGTAAGTTTTGTCATCACGATGGCCATCTCGTTTTGGTCCATACAAATGTCGAATAGCATGTATTGTGAAGTTGGTGCTTCATTTTCGTTAGCCGCAACTTAGGTGGTGTTTTTTTTCTCTCGAATTGGTGGCTTTTGTTAATGAAAAATCGTCATACAACAACTTGTCCAATGAGCACTTGCCTATGTTACGGCTTCACCTTCATACCATACGTTTAAATACGTTTTAGATACGTACGCGCGGTCACCAGTTTTTTTCGGCGTACACTATAGCATGTTTCGTCATTGATGTTCGTGCAATCAGCCAAATGTGAATAATTCGAGAGCCGTGTACCGTGACCGCCTGCCGATTTCTCGCCCCGCAGCTATGGAGGTTAACAACACGATCCAGTGGTCCGAGGCTCTTGACAGGGCGTTCACGTCCAACTTCAAGATCGACCCGTCCATGTCCTGGCAGTACTTTGGCTCGTCCACAGGCATCATGCGACAGTATCCTGGTGAGTGCTAGCCGCTAATAATTGATTATCGAGTACACTGTGTGACTGTACCAGTGTACATACAAGCCACTGCATTTTTGGCATGTTGTGGACGTGCTTCAATACTGGCCGACATTTGTCATGCACGGTCCAGCTGTGGCGGACTGGGAGAGACGTCGACACATTGAACGCACGAATCCCAACAGAGCAACGTTCAGCGGGATCGCCACTATCAGCCGGGACCGCCACTGATGTTCAGCCGGGAACGCCACTGATGTTCAGCCGGGACCAGCGGCGGTCCCGGTCGAACATTAGTGGCTCTATATGCTTGACTCTAATTATGTCGGGGGGGGGGGCTAAAACGACCCATTAAGATTTGTCCACTCCTGTCTCCAGACGAGTAGAGGTACAACCATCAAACTTTATAACATTTCCTAAATATTTGTTGGGCACATTTTGTATTTTTTTAAACAAATTTTCAGCTCACCAGCGGCGGCTCCAGGCGTGTTTTTTTGGGGCCCTTTTGTTTTTCATCGTGACTCGGCTCTCCAAGGGAATCAGTCCCCATTCTCTAACCGTTGTAGATACGAGTCTACGACTTTTCAGCCTTTCCTTAATGCTTTTCGAAGACATGTATTTTTTAAATTGCGCATGAGCGACTTCAGGAACGTATTTTGGGAGCCATTTTGGATCACTGGTATTTCATCGAAATCTGAAAGATTAGAGTTTCGTACTCAGTGCTCATTCTTATCTGTTCTTTGCACACCGTGATTCAAAAATACAAATATTTTTTGGTTGCCCTCAGGGGACTCGAGGAATGTGTGTGTGTGTGTGTTTTTTTTTTGGGGGCATGTGGTAACATGCACCATTGTGTTTAGTAGCTCAAAACGTCATTTAGCGGTGGAATATCTCGTGTAGTACCATCTGCATGAATCACAATTTTATTTTTTGGCATAGGCGGTTCCAGGGATGGGACACAAGTGCATGGCCCAATGTTATGGGCGGCTCCAGGGATGAAATTATTGGGGGGAGTTGTGGACCCACGACGTGTAATTATATAGCAAAATATATCAATTTGAAACTTGGTAACCTGTTTAGGCGATGCTTGTACACGTTTTGTATTGTTTATTTTTTTTGTTTCTCACGGGCGACTCCAGGGACGGATTTTAGGGGCATGTGTTTGACTCCGTTCACACGCATTGTGATTAGTGCTACTGAACGTTATTTTGCAGTAGGTATTTTAATGAAATATCATTTGCATGGATCACAATTGTATTTGGGGGCATAGGCGGTCACAGGGATGATATAAATGGAGAATGGTGAGCCCATGGCGTGACACTACATATCAAAATATATAAATGAGCAAAGATAAAGATAACAAAAGATAAGGTTCAATTCACCTCCCCTTCCCTTCCTGAGTACGCCACTGCGCAAATGGAAAAGCGCCCTAATTAAATTGTTTATATATATACACTTATAATTATAAGCATCTAAAACAGAAATTAAAGCGGCAAAAATAAAAAAGTGACATCTTTAGATGCTCCCTTTAGAGTTGCTTGAGGACCCCATTGGGTTAATTTCCTCAAACTTTAAAACAATTGCGTTCAAACAACTTACCAGGGCAAAGAAGCTAAAAATGCATGCTTTCTACATTTGTTGCTACCTGTCTCCGCCCATGACAAATTTGTGCATATTATGAATATAGCAGGCGCGGAATTCCAGGATTTCGGTCAGGGGGGGGGGGCGCAATAAAAAAGTTGCGCCCTCCGGGCGCACCCTACGGCTGCGCTATAAG